>OY751423.1:0-136924 GCA_963565655.1 Aleiodes testaceus
GTCCATACAAACTCTATAAGGCTCTATAAAAACGTGCAAAAGTCCATACAGGTCTCTACGAGGTCAGTAAACACTATTGGTGGACCGTAGACACCTCTAGGAGTGGATGCAGAGTTCTACAGGTCCATACGAACGTCTATGGGTCTACAAAAGCCTCTACAAGCCCACGAAGTTCTCTGAGAAGCCATCCCATTGGGTATGTGCTGTTGCAACTTATTATTTCATTGCTGCATCGTTGATGTATGGTTATAGAATATGCGACTGTCGTTACAATGCAGTGGTATTGTTAATTGCTTTTGTGTACAACGGTTCATCATCTTCCAGTCGTTAGATTCTGAAACGACATGGTTATTTTATGGCAGTAGTATTGATAATGTATGTTTGTTCGCTTGGAGTCGAGTGAGTTGATGCTCAGTTGTTATATATGTAAGTATTTGAAACGCCGTAGCGCGTACCACATAAAGAGCCATTCAGTCAGAGACTTGGACTCGTGGCGATGTCGCATCCTAAGTAACGGATTGAGAGAGTAATCATGAAAATGGTTGGTACGGGCGATTGCATGGAGAAGCAGCTATAACAAAGCTGAAAAAAGTTATTCTTGCGATGCGTTTCTCGACGTTGGACTTAAAAAAAAAAAAAAAAAAAAAAAGAAAGGAGAGATTAATTTTTTCGATTCGAATTGATGCTGGTGGCGTGGTGTTGTGTGGGTGACAGAGGTTGCATTCATAGTTGTTTTTGATTCATTAAAAATTGACATGAGTAAAAAAAGGAAGGAATGATAGAATAACTATCATGAAGAAGAAACTGGCATTGGAATCGAATTAATTGCAAAGTACTTGAATCACACATGTTTTTGATTCATATAATCTGAGGATGTGTAGGTTGAGCAAGGCTCTTCAATTGACTATAGCATATAAATGCTAATGATTGAACTGACATCATAACTTGTCTTATAAATGTGTTGTTGCAACACATGTTCATAATTGACGCACATCCTTTATGTATTTTTATCCATCTCAGCATCTACAATGCATTGTTGCTTGCTTGTTTTTCAAGCAGCTCATTATTTTCCATTCGTTACATTTTGAAACGACATGGTTGTTGAATGAAATAATAGTCATAATGTATTTTTATCCACTGGGAATCGAGTGGAGTTGATGCTTGAAGTTTATAAATATTTTAGATGGATATATTGTTATGGATAACATCATAAGTTTTGTTGTCCATGTGCTGTTGCAACACATAGTTTGCTTCGTACATGCTTGATTTGCTTTTATAGTTTGCCATTTACAATACATTTTAGTTGTATTGCTGATTTATTGCTTCTGAATCAGCTCATTGTTTTCCATTCGTTACATTTTGAAACGACATGGTTACTTGGATAAAGTAATATTGATAATGTATGTTTGTTCGCTCGGAATCGAGTGAGCTGATGCTCAGTTATTTAAATATTCAGGACGCCGTAGCGCGTACCACATAAAGAGCCATTAAGTCAGAGACTTGGACTCGTGGCGATGTCGCATCTTATAGTAACGGATTGAGAGAGTAATCATGAAAACGCTTGGTATGGGTGACTGCATGGAGAAGCAGCCATAACGAAGCTGAAAAAAGTTATTCTTGCGATGGGTTTCTCGAGTTTGGACTTAGAAAAAAAAAAAAAAAAAAAGGAAGGAGAGATGAATTTATTCGATTTGCATTGATGCTGGTGGTGCAGTGTTGTGTAAGTGATAGAGGCTGCATTCATAGTTGTTTTTGATTCATTAAAATCTGACCATAGTGAAAAAAAGAATGAGGGATAGAATAATCATCATGAAGAAGAAACTGGAATTGTGATGGATTATAAGAATCAATATGGATGTAATTGTTTTGAATGTTGGTTGTGAATGCGATAGAAAGGCATTGCAATCGAATCAATCACCAAGTACTTGAATCACACATGTTTTTGATTCATATAATCTGAGAATTTGTAACTTAATGAGGCTCTTAAATTGAATGTAGCATGTAAATGCTATTAATTGAATAACATCATAATTTTCGTTATGAATGTATTTCTGTATCACATTTTATGATTTATACACATCCTTCATGTGTTTTTATAAATTTTGGCATTCAGAATACATTGCAATTGTATTGCAGCTCATTATTTGCCATTCATTACATTTTGAAATGACATGGTTGCTCAATGAAATAATATTGATAATGTATTTTCATTCACTCTGAATCGAGTGGAGTTGATGCTTAGTGGTATATACATATTTTTGATTGTACATTTTGTCATGGCTAACATCATAAGTTTTGTTGTAAATGGGCTGTTGCAACATATAGTTCGATTCGTACATGCTCTATTTGTTTTCATTGTTTGCCACTTACAATACATTTCAGTTGTATTGTTGATTGATGGTTTTTCTATTCGTTACATTTTGAAACGATATGGTTACTTCAATGAAGTGATATTCGATAATGTATGTTTGTTCGCTCGGAATCGAGTGAGTTGATGCTCAGTTATTTGAATATTCGGGACGCCGTAGCGCGTACCACATAAAGAGCCATTCAGTCAGAGACTTGGACTCGTGGTGATGTCGCATCTTATAGTAACGCGCTGAGAGTGTAATCATGAAAATGCTTGGTATGGCCCACTGTATGGAGGAGCAGCCATACGCTGAGCTGCTGAAAGTTACTCTTGCGATACATTTCTCGATTTTGGACTTGAAAAAAAAACGCTAAGTTTAAATTTCTTTATATCGGTTGATGAGGGGGATGCAGTGTATGGTGCGCTGCTGTGGTGTGTGTAAGTGACAGAGGCTGCATTCATAGTTGTTTTTGATTCATTGAGAATTCACATTAGTGAAAAAATGAATGAATGATAGAATAATTATCATCAAGAAGGAAATGGCTATTGCGATGAGCTGTGACGATTGATATGGATGTAGCGAATTACTCTGGAAAAAGCAAAAAAGCAAAGTGACTGCATGAACAATTTACATGATTATTCACAATGAAGTTGCAACTCGATAGCTTCGTAAAAACTTCATTTACAAGCAGTGACAAACAATTTTCATCTATTAGTGAAACAATCAACTTCTGATAAAAGTTAATTTCTACGAATGGTTTGATTTCATTTGATTGAAGAAAATCCCTATTTGATAAAGTAGATGGGATAAAAGTGAAGTTAGTCCCGCACACATTTCTTCGTTCTGTGATTGGGCCCTATTCAATCAAGTAGATGGGATAAAAGTGGAGTTAGCAGCGTACACATTTATTCGTTCTGTGATTGGTCAAAAGAAAAATCGAGAATGAACAGAATTAATGAGCATTCTCAGAGCTCATGCCATAGCTGAGATGAGAGAATTTAGCGTAAATAATGGAGATACGGCGTTTTGAGCATTATTTTGGGATCACCCACTCCATGAAAGATCATATTTTTGATTGTAAAACCACATGAATCGATGGCAAATGAGCTCAGCTTTCACCTTCGATCCAACTTTTTACGGTACGACCAACGGATCCAGAGATATTTGGAAAGAAATAACTTTTTTCGTTTTTTACGATTATCCCCATAAATAATGGAGATACGGCGTTTTAAGCGTTATTTTGGGATCACCCACTCAAATCCATGAAAATTCATATTCTCAATTGTAAAACCACCTGAATCGATGGCAAATGAGCTCAGCATTCACCTCCAATCAAAATTTTTACGGTACGACCAACAGATGCAGAGATACTTTCAAAAAATGAACTTTTTTCGTTTTTTGCGATTATCTCCCTTAATAATGGAGATACGGCGTTTTAAGCGTTATTTTGGGATCACTCACTCAAATCCGTGAAAATTCATATTTTCAATTGTAAAACCACATGAATCGATGGCAAATGAGCTCAGCATTCACCTCCAATCAAAATTTTTACGGTACGACCAACAGATGCAGAGATATTTCCAAAAAATGAACTTTTTTCGTTTTTTGCGATTATCTCCCTTAATAATGGAGATACGGCGTTTTAAGCGTTATTTTGGGATCACTCACTCTAATCCGTGAAAATTCATATTTTCAATTGTAAAACCACATGAATCGATGGCAAATGAGCTCAGCATTCACCTCCAATCAAAATTTTTACGGTTTGACCAACAGATGCAGAGATATTTCCAAAAAATGAACTTTTTTCGTTTTTTGCGATTATCTCCCTTAATAATGGAGATACGGCGTTTTAAGCGTTATTTTGGGATCACTCACTCAAATCCGTAAAATTCATATTTTCAATTGTAAAACCACATGAATCGATGGCAAATGAGCTCAGCATTCACCTCCAATCAAAATTTTTACGGTACGACCAACAGATGCAGAGATATTTCCAAAAAAAGAACTTTTTTAGTTTTTTGCGATTATCTCCCTTAATAATGGAGATACGGCGTTTTAAGCGTTATTTTGGGATCACTCACTCAAATCCGTAAAATTCATATTTTCAATTGTAAAACCACATGAATCGATGGCAAATGAGCTCAGCATTCACCTCCAATCAAAATTTTTACGGTACGACCAACAGATGCAGAGATATTTCCAAAAAATGAACTTTTTTCGTTTTTTGCGATTATCTCCCTTAATAATGGAGATACGGCGTTTTAAGCGTTATTTTGGGATCACTCACTCAAATCCGTAAAATTCATATTTTCAATTGTAAAACCACATGAATCGATGGCAAATGAGCTCAGCATTCACCTCCAATCAAAATTTTTACGGTACGACCAACAGATGCAGAGATATTTCCAAAAAATGAACTTTTTTCGTTTTTTGCGATTATCTCCCTTAATAATGGAGATACGGCGTTTTAAGCGTTATTTTGGGATCACTCACTCAAATCCGTAAAATTCATATTTTCAATTGTAAAACCACATGAATCGATGGCAAATGAGCTCAGCATTCACCTCCAATCAAAATTTTTACGGTTTGACCAACAGATGCAGAGATATTTCCAAAAAATGAACTTTTTTAGTTTTTTGCGATTATCTCCCTTAATAATGGAGATACGGCGTTTTAAGCGTTATTTTGGGATCACTCACTCAAATCCGTAAAATTCATATTTTCAATTGTAAAACCACATGAATCGATGGCAAATGAGCTCAGCATTCACCTCCAATCAAAATTTTTACGGTACGACCAACAGATGCAGAGATATTTCCAAAAAATGAACTTTTTTAGTTTTTTGCGATTATCTCCCTTAATAATGGAGATAGGGCGTTTTAAGCGTTATTTTGGTATCACTCACTCAAATCCGTGAAAATTCATATTTTCAATTGTAAAACCACATGAATCGATGGCAAATGAGCTCAGCATTCACCTCGAATCAAAATTTTTACGGTACGACCAACAGATGCAGAGATATTTCCAAAAAATGAACTTTTTTCGTTTTTTGCGATTATCTCTCTTAATAATGGAGATACGGCGTTTTAAGCGTTATTTTGGGATCACTCACTCAAATCCGTAAAATTCATATTTTCAATTGTAAAACCACATGAATCGATGGGAAATGAGCTCAGCATTCACCTCCAATCAAAATTTTTACGGTACGACCAACAGATGCAGAGATATTTCCAAAAAATGAACTTTTTTCGTTTTTTGCGATTATCTCCCTTAATAATGGAGATACGGCGTTTTAAGCGTTATTTTGGGATCACTCACTCTAATCCGTGAAAATTCATATTTTCAATTGTAAAACCACATGAATCGATGGCAAATGAGCTCAGCATTCACCTCCAATCAAAATTTTTACGGTTTGACCAACAGATGCAGAGATATTTCCAAAAAATGAACTTTTTTCGTTTTTTGCGATTATCTCCCTTAATAATGGAGATACGGCGTTTTAAGCGTTATTTTGGGATCACTCACTCAAATCCGTAAAATTCATATTTTCAATTGTAAAACCACATGAATCGATGGCAAATGAGCTCAGCATTCACCTCCAATCAAAATTTTTACGGTACGACCAACAGATGCAGAGATATTTCCAAAAAATGAACTTTTTTCGTTTTTTGCGATTATCTCCCTTAATAATGGAGATACGGCGTTTTAAGCGTTATTTTGGGATCACTCACTCAAATCCGTAAAATTCATATTTTCAATTGTAAAACCACATGAATCGATGGCAAATGAGCTCAGCATTCACCTCCAATCAAAATTTTTACGGTACGACCAACAGATGCAGAGATATTTCCAAAAAAAGAACTTTTTTAGTTTTTTGCGATTATCTCCCTTAATAATGGAGATACGGCGTTTTAAGCGTTATTTTGGGATCACTCACTCAAATCCGTAAAATTCATATTTTCAATTGTAAAACCACATGAATCGATGGCAAATGAGCTCAGCATTCACCTCCAATCAAAATTTTTACGGTACGACCAACAGATGCAGAGATATTTCCAAAAAATGAACTTTTTTCGTTTTTTGCGATTATCTCTCTTAATAATGGAGATACGGCGTTTTAAGCGTTATTTTGGGATCACTCACTCAAATCCGTAAAATTCATATTTTCAATTGTAAAACCACATGAATCGATGGCAAATGAGCTCAGCATTCACCTCCAATCAAAATTTTTACGGTACGACCAACAGATGCAGAGATATTTCCAAAAAATGAACTTTTTTCGTTTTTTGCGATTATCTCCCTTAATAATGGAGATACGGCGTTTTAAGCGTTATTTTGGGATCACTCACTCTAATCCGTGAAAATTCATATTTTCAATTGTAAAACCACATGAATCGATGGCAAATGAGCTCAGCATTCACCTCCAATCAAAATTTTTACGGTTTGACCAACAGATGCAGAGATATTTCCAAAAAATGAACTTTTTTCGTTTTTTGCGATTATCTCCCTTAATAATGGAGATACGGCGTTTTAAGCGTTATTTTGGGATCACTCACTCAAATCCGTAAAATTCATATTTTCAATTGTAAAACCACATGAATCGATGGCAAATGAGCTCAGCATTCACCTCCAATCAAAATTTTTACGGTACGACCAACAGATGCAGAGATATTTCCAAAAAAAGAACTTTTTTAGTTTTTTGCGATTATCTCCCTTAATAATGGAGATACGGCGTTTTAAGCGTTATTTTGGGATCACTCACTCAAATCCGTAAAATTCATATTTTCAATTGTAAAACCACATGAATCGATGGCAAATGAGCTCAGCATTCACCTCCAATCAAAATTTTTACGGTACGACCAACAGATGCAGAGATATTTCCAAAAAATGAACTTTTTTCGTTTTTTGCGATTATCTCCCTTAATAATGGAGATACGGCGTTTTAAGCGTTATTTTGGGATCACTCACTCAAATCCGTAAAATTCATATTTTCAATTGTAAAACCACATGAATCGATGGCAAATGAGCTCAGCATTCACCTCCAATCAAAATTTTTACGGTACGACCAACAGATGCAGAGATATTTCCAAAAAATGAACTTTTTTCGTTTTTTGCGATTATCTCCCTTAATAATGGAGATACGGCGTTTTAAGCGTTATTTTGGGATCACTCACTCAAATCCGTAAAATTCATATTTTCAATTGTAAAACCACATGAATCGATGGCAAATGAGCTCAGCATTCACCTCCAATCAAAATTTTTACGGTTTGACCAACAGATGCAGAGATATTTCCAAAAAATGAACTTTTTTAGTTTTTTGCGATTATCTCCCTTAATAATGGAGATACGGCGTTTTAAGCGTTATTTTGGGATCACTCACTCAAATCCGTAAAATTCATATTTTCAATTGTAAAACCACATGAATCGATGGCAAATGAGCTCAGCATTCACCTCCAATCAAAATTTTTACGGTACGACCAACAGATGCAGAGATATTTCCAAAAAATGAACTTTTTTAGTTTTTTGCGATTATCTCCCTTAATAATGGAGATAGGGCGTTTTAAGCGTTATTTTGGTATCACTCACTCAAATCCGTGAAAATTCATATTTTCAATTGTAAAACCACATGAATCGATGGCAAATGAGCTCAGCATTCACCTCGAATCAAAATTTTTACGGTACGACCAACAGATGCAGAGATATTTCCAAAAAATGAACTTTTTTCGTTTTTTGCGATTATCTCTCTTAATAATGGAGATACGGCGTTTTAAGCGTTATTTTGGGATCACTCACTCAAATCCGTAAAATTCATATTTTCAATTGTAAAACCACATGAATCGATGGCAAATGAGCTCAGCATTCACCTCCAATCAAAATTTTTACGGTACGACCAACAGATGCAGAGATATTTCCAAAAAATGAACTTTTTTCGTTTTTTGCGATTATCTCCCTTAATAATGGAGATACGGCGTTTTAAGCGTTATTTTGGGATCACTCACTCAAATCCGTAAAATTCATATTTTCAATTGTAAAACCACATGAATCGATGGCAAATGAGCTCAGCATTTACCTCCAATCAAAATTTTTACGGTACGACCAACAGATGCAGAGATATTTCCAAAAAATGAACTTTTTTCGTTTTTTGCGATTATCTCCCTTAATAATGGAGATACGGCGTTTTAAGCGTTATTTTGGGATCACTCACTCAAATCCGTAAAATTCATATTTTCAATTTTAAAACCACATGAATCGATGGCAAATGAGCTCAGCATTCACCTCCAATCAAAATTCTTACGGTACGCCCAACAGATGCAGAGATATTTCCAAAAAAAGAACTTTTTTCGTTTTTTGCGATTATCTCCCTTAATAATGGAGATACAGCGTTTTAAGCGTTATTTTGGGATCACTCACTCAAATCCGTAAAATTCATATTTTCAATTTTAAAACCACATGAATCGATGGCAAATGAGCTCAGCATTCACCTCCAATCAAAATTCTTACGGTACGCCCAACAGATGCAGAGATATTTCCAAAAAAAGAACTTTTTTCGTTTTTTGCGATTATCTCCCTTAATAATGGAGATACGGCGTTTTAAGCGTTATTTTGGGATCACTCACTCAAATCCGTAAAATTCATATTTTCAATTGTAAAACCACATGAATCGATGGCAAATGAGCTCAGCATTCACCTCCAATCAAAATTTTTACGGTACGACCAACAGATGCAGAGATATTTCCAAAAAATGAACTTTTTTCGTTTTTTGCGATTATCTCCCTTAATAATGGAGATACGGCGTTTTAAGCGTTATTTTGGGATCACTCACTCAAATCCGTAAAATTCATATTTTCAATTGTAAAACCACATGAATCGATGGCAAATGAGCTCAGCATTCACCTCCAATCAAAATTTTTACGGTTTGACCAACAGATGCAGAGATATTTCCAAAAAATGAACTTTTTTCGTTTTTTGCGATTATCTCCCTTAATAATGGAGATACGGCGTTTTAAGCGTTATTTTGGGATCACTCACTCAAATCCGTAAAATTCATATTTTCAATTGTAAAACCACATGAATCGATGGCAAATGAGCTCAGCATTCACCTCCAATCAAAATTTTTACGGTACGACCAACAGATGCAGAGATATTTCCAAAAAATGAACTTTTTTCGTTTTTTGCGATTATCTCCCTTAATAATGGAGATACGGCGTTTTAAGCGTTATTTTGGGATCACTCACTCAAATCCGTAAAATTCATATTTTCAATTGTAAAACCACATGAATCGATGGCAAATGAGCTCAGCATTCACCTCCAATCAAAATTTTTACGGTTTGACCAACAGATGCAGAGATATTTCCAAAAAATGAACTTTTTTCGTTTTTTGCGATTATCTCCCTTAATAATGGAGATACGGCGTTTTAAGCGTTATTTTGGGATCACTCACTCAAATCCGTAAAATTCATATTTTCAATTGTAAAACCACATGAATCGATGGCAAATGAGCTCAGCATTCACCTCCAATCAAAATTTTTACGGTTTGACCAACAGATGCAGAGATATTTCCAAAAAATGAACTTTTTTCGTTTTTTGCGATTATCTCCCTTAATAATGGAGATACGGCGTTTTAAGCGTTATTTTGGGATCACTCACTCAAATCCGTAAAATTCATATTTTCAATTGTAAAACCACATGAATCGATGGCAAATGAGCTCAGCATTCACCTCCAATCAAAATTTTTACGGTTTGACCAACAGATGCAGAGATATTTCCAAAAAATGAACTTTTTTCGTTTTTTGCGATTATCTCCCTTAATAATGGAGATACGGCGTTTTAAGCGTTATTTTGGGATCACTCACTCAAATCCGTAAAATTCATATTTTCAATTGTAAAACCACATGAATCGATGGCAAATGAGCTCAGCATTCACCTCCAATCAAAATTTTTACGGTTTGACCAACAGATGCAGAGATATTTCCAAAAAATGAACTTTTTTCGTTTTTTGCGATTATCTCCCTTAATAATGGAGATACGGCGTTTTAAGCGTTATTTTGGGATCACTCACTCAAATCCGTAAAATTCATATTTTCAATTGTAAAACCACATGAATCGATGGCAAATGAGCTCAGCATTCACCTCCAATCAAAATTTTTACGGTACGACCAACAGATGCAGAGATATTTCCAAAAAATGAACTTTTTTCGTTTTTTGCGATTATCTCCCTTAATAATGGAGATACGGCGTTTTAAGCGTTATTTTGGGATCACTCACTCAAATCCGTAAAATTCATATTTTCAATTGTAAAACCACATGAATCGATGGCAAATGAGCTCAGCATTTACCTCCAATCAAAATTTTTACGGTTTGACCAACAGATGCAGAGATATTTCCAAAAAATGAACTTTTTTCGTTTTTTGCGATTATCTCCCTTAATAATGGAGATACGGCGTTTTAAGCGTTATTTTGGGATCACTCACTCAAATCCGTAAAATTCATATTTTCAATTGTAAAACCACATGAATCGATGGCAAATGAGCTCAGCATTCACCTCCAATCAAAATTTTTACGGTTTGACCAACAGATGCAGAGATATTTCCAAAAAATGAACTTTTTTCGTTTTTTGCGATTATCTCCCTTAATAATGGAGATACGGCGTTTTAAGCGTTATTTTGGGATCACTCACTCAAATCCGTAAAATTCATATTTTCAATTGTAAAACCACATGAATCGATGGCAAATGAGCTCAGCATTCACCTCCAATCAAAATTTTTACGGTACGACCAACAGATGCAGAGATATTTCCAAAAAATGAACTTTTTTCGTTTTTTGCGATTATCTCCCTTAATAATGGAGATACGGCGTTTTAAGCGTTATTTTGGGATCACTCACTCAAATCCGTAAAATTCATATTTTCAATTGTAAAACCACATGAATCGATGGCAAATGAGCTCAGCATTTACCTCCAATCAAAATTTTTACGGTACGACCAACAGATGCAGAGATATTTCCAAAAAATGAACTTTTTTCGTTTTTTGCGATTATCTCCCTTAATAATGGAGATACGGCGTTTTAAGCGTTATTTTGGGATCACTCACTCAAATCCGTAAAATTCATATTTTCAATTGTAAAACCACATGAATCGATGGCAAATGAGCTCAGCATTCACCTCCAATCAAAATTTTTACGGTTTGACCAACAGATGCAGAGATTTTTCCAAAAAATGAACTTTTTTCGTTTTTTGCGATTATCTCCCTTAATAATGGAGATACGGCGTTTTAAGCGTTATTTTGGGATCACTCACTCAAATCCGTAAAATTCATATTTTCAATTGTAAAACCACATGAATCGATGGCAAATGAGCTCAGCATTCACCTCGAATCAAAATTTTTACGGTACGACCAACAGATGCAGAGATATTTCCAAAAAATGAACTTTTTTCGTTTTTTGCGATTATCTCCCTTAATAATGGAGATACGGCGTTTTAAGCGTTATTTTGGGATCACTCACTCAAATCCGTAAAATTCATATTTTCAATTGTAAAACCACATGAATCGATGGCAAATGAGCTCAGCATTCACCTCCAATCAAAATTTTTACGGTTTGACCAACAGATGCAGAGATATTTCCAAAAAATGAACTTTTTTCGTTTTTTGCGATTATCTCCCTTAATAATGGAGATACGGCGTTTTAAGCGTTATTTTGGGATCACTCACTCAAATCCGTAAAATTCATATTTTCAATTGTAAAACCACATGAATCGATGGCAAATGAGCTCAGCATTCACCTCCAATCAAAATTTTTACGGTTTGACCAACAGATGCAGAGATATTTCCAAAAAATGAACTTTTTTCGTTTTTTGCGATTATCTCCCTTAATAATGGAGATACGGCGTTTTAAGCGTTATTTTGGGATCACTCACTCAAATCCGTAAAATTCATATTTTCAATTGTAAAACCACATGAATCGATGGCAAATGAGCTCAGCATTCACCTCCAATCAAAATTTTTACGGTTTGACCAACAGATGCAGAGATATTTCCAAAAAATGAACTTTTTTCGTTTTTTGCGATTATCTCCCTTAATAATGGAGATACGGCGTTTTAAGCGTTATTTTGGGATCACTCACTCAAATCCGTAAAATTCATATTTTCAATTGTAAAACCACATGAATCGATGGCAAATGAGCTCAGCATTCACCTCCAATCAAAATTTTTACGGTTTGACCAACAGATGCAGAGATATTTCCAAAAAATGAACTTTTTTCGTTTTTTGCGATTATCTCCCTGAATAATGGAGATACGGCGTTTTAAGCGTTATTTTGGGATCACTCACTCAAATCCGTAAAATTCATATTTTCAATTGTAAAACCACATGAATCGATGGCAAATGAGCTCAGCATTCACCTCCAATCAAAATTTTTACGGTACGACCAACAGATGCAGAGATATTTCCAAAAAATGAACTTTTTTCGTTTTTTGCGATTATCTCCCTTAATAATGGAGATACGGCGTTTTAAGCGTTATTTTGGGATCACTCACTCAAATCCGTAAAATTCATATTTTCAATTGTAAAACCACATGAATCGATGGCAAATGAGCTCAGCATTTACCTCCAATCAAAATTTTTACGGTACGACCAACAGATGCAGAGATATTTCCAAAAAATGAACTTTTTTCGTTTTTTGCGATTATCTCCCTTAATAATGGAGATACGGCGTTTTAAGCGTTATTTTGGGATCACTCACTCAAATCCGTAAAATTCATATTTTCAATTTTAAAACCACATGAATCGATGGCAAATGAGCTCAGCATTCACCTCCAATCAAAATTTTTACGGTACGACCAACAAATGCAGAGATATTTCCAAAAAATGAACTTTTTTCGTTTTTTGCGATTATCTCCCTTAATAATGGAGATACGGCGTTTTAAGCGTTATTTTGGGATCACTCACTCAAATCCGTAAAATTCATATTTTCAATTGTAAAACCACATGAATCGATGGCAAATGAGCTCAGCATTCACCTCCAATCAAAATTTTTACGGTTTGACCAACAGATGCAGAGATATTTCCAAAAAATGAACTTTTTTCGTTTTTTGCGATTATCTCCCTTAATAATGGAGATACGGCGTTTTAAGCGTTATTTTGGGATCACTCACTCAAATCCGTAAAATTCATATTTTCAATTGTAAAACCACATGAATCGATGGCAAATGAGCTCAGCATTCACCTCCAATCAAAATTTTTACGGTACGACCAACAGATGCAGAGATATTTCCAAAAAATGAACTTTTTTCGTTTTTTGCGATTATCTCCCTTAATAATGGAGATACGGCGTTTTAAGCGTTATTTTGGGATCACTCACTCAAATCCGTAAAATTCATATTTTCAATTGTAAAACCACATGAATCGATGGCAAATGAGCTCAGCATTTACCTCCAATCAAAATTTTTACGGTACGACCAACAGATGCAGAGATATTTCCAAAAAATGAACTTTTTTCGTTTTTTGCGATTATCTCCCTTAATAATGGAGATACGGCGTTTTAAGCGTTATTTTGGGATCACTCACTCAAATCCGTGAAATTCATATTTTCAATTGTAAAACCACATGAATCGATGGCAAATGAGCTCAGCATTCACCTCCAATCAAAATTTTTACGGTACGACCAACAGATGCAGAGATATTTCCAAAAAATGAACTTTTTTCGTTTTTTGCGATTATCTCCCTTAATAATGGAGATACGGCGTTTTAAGCGTTATTTTGGGATCACTCACTCAAATCCGTAAAATTCATATTTTCAATTGTAAAACCACATGAATCGATGGCAAATGAGCTCAGCATTTACCTCCAATCAAAATTTTTACGGTACGACCAACAGATGCAGAGATATTTCCAAAAAATGAACTTTTTTCGTTTTTTGCGATTATCTCCCTTAATAATGGAGATACGGCGTTTTAAGCGTTATTTTGGGATCACTCACTCAAATCCGTAAAATTCATATTTTCAATTGTAAAACCACATGAATCGATGGCAAATGAGCTCAGCATTCACCTCCAATCAAAATTTTTACGGTTTGACCAACAGATGCAGAGATATTTCCAAAAAATGAACTTTTTTCGTTTTTTGCGATTATCTCCCTTAATAATGGAGATACGGCGTTTTAAGCGTTATTTTGGGATCACTCACTCAAATCCGTAAAATTCATATTTTCAATTGTAAAACCACATGAATCGATGGCAAATGAGCTCAGCATTCACCTCCAATCAAAATTTTTACGGTTTGACCAACAGATGCAGAGATTTTTCCAAAAAATGAACTTTTTTCGTTTTTTGCGATTATCTCCCTTAATAATGGAGATACGGCGTTTTAAGCGTTATTTTGGGATCACTCACTCAAATCCGTAAAATTCATATTTTCAATTGTAAAACCACATGAATCGATGGCAAATGAGCTCAGCATTCACCTCGAATCAAAATTTTTACGGTACGACCAACAGATGCAGAGATATTTCCAAAAAATGAACTTTTTTCGTTTTTTGCGATTATCTCCCTTAATAATGGAGATACGGCGTTTTAAGCGTTATTTTGGGATCACTCACTCAAATCCGTAAAATTCATATTTTCAATTGTAAAACCACATGAATCGATGGCAAATGAGCTCAGCATTCACCTCCAATCAAAATTTTTACGGTTTGACCAACAGATGCAGAGATATTTCCAAAAAATGAACTTTTTTCGTTTTTTGCGATTATCTCCCTTAATAATGGAGATACGGCGTTTTAAGCGTTATTTTGGGATCACTCACTCAAATCCGTAAAATTCATATTTTCAATTGTAAAACCACATGAATCGATGGCAAATGAGCTCAGCATTCACCTCCAATCAAAATTTTTACGGTTTGACCAACAGATGCAGAGATATTTCCAAAAAATGAACTTTTTTCGTTTTTTGCGATTATCTCCCTTAATAATGGAGATACGGCGTTTTAAGCGTTATTTTGGAATCACTCACTCAAATCCGTAAAATTCATATTTTCAATTGTAAAACCACATGAATCGATGGCAAATGAGCTCAGCATTCACCTCCAATCAAAATTTTTACGGTTTGACCAACAGATGCAGAGATATTTCCAAAAAATGAACTTTTTTCGTTTTTTGCGATTATCTCCCTTAATAATGGAGATACGGCGTTTTAAGCGTTATTTTGGGATCACTCACTCAAATCCGTAAAATTCATATTTTCAATTGTAAAACCACATGAATCGATGGCAAATGAGCTCAGCATTCACCTCCAATCAAAATTTTTACGGTTTGACCAACAGATGCAGAGATATTTCCAAAAAATGAACTTTTTTCGTTTTTTGCGATTATCTCCCTTAATAATGGAGATACGGCGTTTTAAGCGTTATTTTGGGATCACTCACTCAAATCCGTAAAATTCATATTTTCAATTGTAAAACCACATGAATCGATGGCAAATGAGCTCAGCATTCACCTCCAATCAAAATTTTTACGGTTTGACCAACAGATGCAGAGATATTTCCAAAAAATGAACTTTTTTCGTTTTTTGCGATTATCTCCCTTAATAATGGAGATACGGCGTTTTAAGCGTTATTTTGGGATCACTCACTCAAATCCGTAAAATTCATATTTTCAATTGTAAAACCACATGAATCGATGGCAAATGAGCTCAGCATTCACCTCCAATCAAAATTTTTACGGTTTGACCAACAGATGCAGAGATATTTCCAAAAAATGAACTTTTTTCGTTTTTTGCGATTATCTCCCTTAATAATGGAGATACGGCGTTTTAAGCGTTATTTTGGGATCACTCACTCAAATCCGTAAAATTCATATTTTCAATTGTAAAACCACATGAATCGATGGCAAATGAGCTCAGCATTCACCTCCAATCAAAATTTTTACGGTTTGACCAACAGATGCAGAGATATTTCCAAAAAATGAACTTTTTTCGTTTTTTGCGATTATCTCCCTTAATAATGGAGATACGGCGTTTTAAGCGTTATTTTGGGATCACTCACTCAAATCCGTAAAATTCATATTTTCAATTGTAAAACCACATGAATCGATGGCAAATGAGCTCAGCATTCACCTCCAATCAAAATTTTTACGGTACGACCAACAGATGCAGAGATATTTCCAAAAAATGAACTTTTTTCGTTTTTTGCGATTATCTCCCTTAATAATGGAGATACGGCGTTTTAAGCGTTATTTTGGGATCACTCACTCAAATCCGTAAAATTCATATTTTCAATTGTAAAACCACATGAATCGATGGCAAATGAGCTCAGCATTTACCTCCAATCAAAATTTTTACGGTACGACCAACAGATGCAGAGATATTTCCAAAAAATGAACTTTTTTCGTTTTTTGCGATTATCTCCCTTAATAATGGAGATACGGCGTTTTAAGCGTTATTTTGGGATCACTCACTCAAATCCGTAAAATTCATATTTTCAATTTTAAAACCACATGAATCGATGGCAAATGAGCTCAGCATTCACCTCCAATCAAAATTTTTACGGTACGACCAACAAATGCAGAGATATTTCCAAAAAATGAACTTTTTTCGTTTTTTGCGATTATCTCCCTTAATAATGGAGATACGGCGTTTTAAGCGTTATTTTGGGATCACTCACTCAAATCCGTAAAATTCATATTTTCAATTGTAAAACCACATGAATCGATGGCAAATGAGCTCAGCATTCACCTCCAATCAAAATTTTTACGGTTTGACCAACAGATGCAGAGATATTTCCAAAAAATGAACTTTTTTCGTTTTTTGCGATTATCTCCCTTAAAAATGGAGATACGGCGTTTTAAGCGTTATTTTGGGATCACTCACTCAAATCCGTAAAATTCATATTTTCAATTGTAAAACCACATGAATCGATGGCAAATGAGCTCAGCATTCACCTCCAATCAAAATTTTTACGGTACGACCAACAGATGCAGAGATATTTCCAAAAAATGAACTTTTTTCGTTTTTTGCGATTATCTCCCTTAATAATGGAGATACGGCGTTTTAAGCGTTATTTTGGGATCACTCACTCAAATCCGTAAAATTCATATTTTCAATTGTAAAACCACATGAATCGATGGCAAATGAGCTCAGCATTTACCTCCAATCAAAATTTTTACGGTACGACCAACAGATGCAGAGATATTTCCAAAAAATGAACTTTTTTCGTTTTTTGCGATTATCTCCCTTAATAATGGAGATACGGCGTTTTAAGCGTTATTTTGGGATCACTCACTCAAATCCGTAAAATTCATATTTTCAATTGTAAAACCACATGAATCGATGGCAAATGAGCTCAGCATTCACCTCCAATCAAAATTTTTACGGTACGACCAACAGATGCAGAGATATTTCCAAAAAATGAACTTTTTTCGTTTTTTGCGATTATCTCCCTTAATAATGGAGATACGGCGTTTTAAGCGTTATTTTGGGATCACTCACTCAAATCCGTAAAATTCATATTTTCAATTGTAAAACCACATGAATCGATGGCAAATGAGCTCAGCATTTACCTCCAATCAAAATTTTTACGGTACGACCAACAGATGCAGAGATATTTCCAAAAAATGAACTTTTTTCGTTTTTTGCGATTATCTCCCTTAATAATGGAGATACGGCGTTTTAAGCGTTATTTTGGGATCACTCACTCAAATCCGTAAAATTCATATTTTCAATTGTAAAACCACATGAATCGATGGCAAATGAGCTCAGCATTCACCTCCAATCAAAATTTTTACGGTTTGACCAACAGATGCAGAGATATTTCCAAAAAATGAACTTTTTTCGTTTTTTGCGATTATCTCCCTTAATAATGGAGATACGGCGTTTTAAGCGTTATTTTGGGATCACTCACTCAAATCCGTAAAATTCATATTTTCAATTGTAAAACCACATGAATCGATGGCAAATGAGCTCAGCATTCACCTCCAATCAAAATTTTTACGGTACGACCAACAGATGCAGAGATATTTCCAAAAAATGAACTTTTTTCGTTTTTTGCGATTATCTCCTTTAATAATGGAGATACGGCGTTTTAAGCGTTATTTTGGGATCACTCACTCAAATCCGTAAAATTCATATTTTCAATTGTAAAACCACATGAATCGATGGCAAATGAGCTCAGCATTTACCTCCAATCAAAATTTTTACGGTACGACCAACAGATGCAGAGATATTTCCAAAAAATGAACTTTTTTCGTTTTTTGCGATTATCTCCCTTAATAATGGAGATACGGCGTTTTAAGCGTTATTTTGGGATCACTCACTCAAATCCGTAAAATTCATATTTTCAATTTTAAAACCACATGAATCGATGGCAAATGAGCTCAGCATTCACCTCCAATCAAAATTTTTACGGTACGCCCAACAGATGCAGAGATATTTCCAAAAAAAGAACTTTTTTCGTTTTTTGCGATTATCTCCCTTAATAATGGAGATACGGCGTTTTAAGCGTTATTTTGGGATCACTCACTCAAATCCGTAAAATTCATATTTTCAATTGTAAAACCACATGAATCGATGGCAAATGAGCTCAGCATTCACCTCGAATCAAAATTTTTACGGTACGACCAACAGATGCAGAGATATTTCCAAAAAATGAACTTTTTTCGTTTTTTGCGATTATCTCCCTTAATAATGGAGATACGGCGTTTTAAGCGTTATTTTGGGATCACTCACTCAAATCCGTAAAATTCATATTTTCAATTGTAAAACCACATGAATCGATGGCAAATGAGCTCAGCATTCACCTCCAATCAAAATTTTTACGGTACGACCAACAGATGCAGAGATATTTCCAAAAAATGAACTTTTTTCGTTTTTTGCGATTATCTCCCTTAATAATGGAGATACGGCGTTTTAAGCGTTATTTTGGGATCACTCACTCAAATCCGTAAAATTCATATTTTCAATTGTAAAACCACATGAATCGATGGCAAATGAGCTCAGCATTCACCTCCAATCAAAATTTTTACGGTACGACCAACAGATGCAGAGATATTTCCAAAAAATGAACTTTTTTCGTTTTTCGCGATTATCTCCCTTAATAATGGAGATACGGCGTTTTAAGCGTTATTTTGGGATCACTCACTCAAATCCGTAAAATTCATATTTTCAATTGTAAAACCACATGAATCGATGGCAAATGAGCTCAGCATTCACCTCCAATCAAAATTTTTACGGTACGACCAACAGATGCAGAGATATTTCCAAAAAATGAACTTTTTTCGTTTTTTGCGATTATCTCCTTTAATAATGGAGATACGGCGTTTTAAGCGTTATTTTGGGATCACTCACTCAAATCCGTAAAATTCATATTTTCAATTGTAAAACCACATGAATCGATGGCAAATGAGCTCAGCATTTACCTCCAATCAAAATTTTTACGGTACGACCAACAGATGCAGAGATATTTCCAAAAAATGAACTTTTTTCGTTTTTTGCGATTATCTCCCTTAATAATGGAGATACGGCGTTTTAAGCGTTATTTTGGGATCACTCACTCAAATCCGTAAAATTCATATTTTCAATTTTAAAACCACATGAATCGATGGCAAATGAGCTCAGCATTCACCTCCAATCAAAATTTTTACGGTACGCCCAACAGATGCAGAGATATTTCCAAAAAAAGAACTTTTTTCGTTTTTTGCGATTATCTCCCTTAATAATGGAGATACGGCGTTTTAAGCGTTATTTTGGGATCACTCACTCAAATCCGTAAAATTCATATTTTCAATTGTAAAACCACATGAATCGATGGCAAATGAGCTCAGCATTCACCTCCAATCAAAATTTTTACGGTACGACCAACAGATGCAGAGATATTTCCAAAAAAAGAACTTTTTTTGTTTTTTGCGATTATCTCCCTTAATAATGGAGATACGGCGTTTTAAGCGTTATTTTGGGATCACTCACTCAAATCCGTAAAATTCATATTTTCAATTGTAAAACCACATGAATCGATGGCAAATGAGCTCAGCATTCACCTCCAATCAAAATTTTTACGGTACGACCAACAGATGCAGAGATATTTCCAAAAAATGAAGTTTTTTCGGTTTTCGCGATTATCTCCCTTAATAATGGAGATACGGCGTTTTAAGCGTTATTTTGGGATCACTCACTCAAATCCGTAAAATTCATATTTTCAATTGTAAAACCACATGAATCGATGGCAAATGAGCTCAGCATTCACCTCCAATCAAAATTTTTACGGTACGACCAACAGATGCAGAGATATTTCCAAAAAATGAACTTTTTTCGTTTTTTGCGATTATCTCCCTTAATAATGGAGATACGGCGTTTTAAGCGTTATTTTGGTATCACTCACTCAAATCCGTGAAAATTCATATTTTCAATTGTAAAACCACATGAATCGATGGCAAATGAGCTCAGCATTCACCTCGAATCAAAATTTTTACGGTACGACCAACAGATGCAGAGATATTTCCAAAAAATGAACTTTTTTCGTTTTTTGCGATTATCTCCCTTAATAATGGAGATACGGCGTTTTAAGCGTTATTTTGGGATCACTCACTCAAATCCGTAAAATTCATATTTTCAATTGTAAAACCACATGAATCGATGGCAAATGAGCTCAGCATTCACCTCCAATCAAAATTTTTACGGTACGACCAACAGATGCAGAGATATTTCCAAAAAATGAACTTTTTTCGTTTTTCGCGATTATCTCCCTTAATAATGGAGATACGGCGTTTTAAGCGTTATTTTGGGATCACTCACTCAAATCCGTAAAATTCATATTTTCAATTGTAAAACCACATGAATCGATGGCAAATGAGCTCAGCATTTACCTCCAATCAAAATTTTTACGGTACGACCAACAGATGCAGAGATATTTCCAAAAAATGAACTTTTTTCGTTTTTTGCGATTATCTCCCTTAATAATGGAGATACGGCGTTTTAAGCGTTATTTTGGGATCACTCACTCAAATCCGTAAAATTCATATTTTCAATTGTAAAACCACATGAATCGATGGCAAATGAGCTCAGCATTCACCTCCAATCAAAATTTTTACGGTTTGACCAACAGATGCAGAGATATTTCCAAAAAATGAACTTTTTTCGTTTTTTGCGATTATCTCCCTTAATAATGGAGATACGGCGTTTTAAGCGTTATTTTGGGATCACTCACTCAAATCCGTAAAATTCATATTTTCAATTGTAAAACCACATGAATCGATGGCAAATGAGCTCAGCATTCACCTCCAATCAAAATTTTTACGGTACGACCAACAGATGCAGAGATATTTCCAAAAAATGAACTTTTTTCGTTTTTTGCGATTATCTCCTTTAATAATGGAGATACGGCGTTTTAAGCGTTATTTTGGGATCACTCACTCAAATCCGTAAAATTCATATTTTCAATTGTAAAACCACATGAATCGATGGCAAATGAGCTCAGCATTTACCTCCAATCAAAATTTTTACGGTACGACCAACAGATGCAGAGATATTTCCAAAAAATGAACTTTTTTCGTTTTTTGCGATTATCTCCCTTAATAATGGAGATACGGCGTTTTAAGCGTTATTTTGGGATCACTCACTCAAATCCGTAAAATTCATATTTTCAATTTTAAAACCACATGAATCGATGGCAAATGAGCTCAGCATTCACCTCCAATCAAAATTTTTACGGTACGCCCAACAGATGCAGAGATATTTCCAAAAAAAGAACTTTTTTCGTTTTTTGCGATTATCTCCCTTAATAATGGAGATACGGCGTTTTAAGCGTTATTTTGGGATCACTCACTCAAATCCGTAAAATTCATATTTTCAATTGTAAAACCACATGAATCGATGGCAAATGAGCTCAGCATTCACCTCCAATCAAAATTTTTACGGTACGACCAACAGATGCAGAGATATTTCCAAAAAATGAACTTTTTTCGTTTTTTGCGATTATCTCCCTTAATAATGGAGATACGGCGTTTTAAGCGTTATTTTGGGATCACTCACTCAAATCCGTGAAAATTCATATTTTCAATTGTAAAACCACATGAATCGATGGCAAATGAGCTCAGCATTCACCTCGAATCAAAATTTTTACGGTACGACCAACAGATGCAGAGATATTTCCAAAAAATGAACTTTTTTCGTTTTTTGCGATTATCTCCCTTAATAATGGAGATACGGCGTTTTAAGCGTTATTTTGGGATCACTCACTCAAATCCGTAAAATTCATATTTTCAATTGTAAAACCACATGAATCGATGGCAAATGAGCTCAGCATTCACCTCCAATCAAAATTTTTACGGTTTGACCAACAGATGCAGAGATATTTCCAAAAAATGAACTTTTTTCGTTTTTTGCGATTATCTCCCTTAATAATGGAGATACGGCGTTTTAAGCGTTATTTTGGGATCACTCACTCAAATCCGTAAAATTCATATTTTCAATTGTAAAACCACATGAATCGATGGCAAATGAGCTCAGCATTCACCTCCAATCAAAATTTTTACGGTACGACCAACAGATGCAGAGATATTTCCAAAAAATGAACTTTTTTCGTTTTTTGCGATTATCTCCCTTAATAATGGAGATACGGCGTTTTAAGCGTTATTTTGGGATCACTCACTCAAATCCGTAAAATTCATATTTTCAATTTTAAAACCACATGAATCGATGGCAAATGAGCTCAGCATTCACCTCCAATCAAAATTTTTACGGTACGCCCAACAGATGCAGAGATATTTCCAAAAAAAGAACTTTTTTCGTTTTTTGCGATTATCTCCCTTAATAATGGAGATACGGCGTTTTAAGCGTTATTTTGGGATCACTCACTCAAATCCGTAAAATTCATATTTTCAATTGTAAAACCACATGAATCGATGGCAAATGAGCTCAGCATTCACCTCCAATCAAAATTTTTACGGTACGACCAACAGATGCAGAGATATTTCCAAAAAATGAACTTTTTTCGTTTTTTGCGATTATCTCCCTTAATAATGGAGATACGGCGTTTTAAGCGTTATTTTGGGATCACTCACTCAAATCCGTGAAAATTCATATTTTCAATTGTAAAACCACATGAATCGATGGCAAATGAGCTCAGCATTCACCTCAAATCAAAATTTTTACGGTACGACCAACAGATGCAGAGATATTTCCAAAAAATGAACTTTTTTCGTTTTTTGCGATTATCTCCCTTAATAATGGAGATACGGCGTTTTAAGCGTTATTTTGGGATCACTCACTCAAATCCGTAAAATTCATATTTTCAATTGTAAAACCACATGAATCGATGGCAAATGAGCTCAGCATTCACCTCCAATCAAAATTTTTACGGTACGACCAACAGATGCAGAGATATTTCCAAAAAATGAACTTTTTTCGTTTTTTGCGATTATCTCCCTTAATAATGGAGATACGGCGTTTTAAGCGTTATTTTGGGATCACTCACTCAAATCCGTAAAATTCATATTTTCAATTGTAAAACCACATGAATCGATGGCAAATGAGCTCAGCATTCACCTCCAATCAAAATTTTTACGGTACGACCAACAGATGCAGAGATATTTCCAAAAAATGAACTTTTTTCGTTTTTCGCGATTATCTCCCTTAATAATGGAGATACGGCGTTTTAAGCGTTATTTTGGGATCACTCACTCAAATCCGTAAAATTCATATTTTCAATTGTAAAACCACATGAATCGATGGCAAATGAGCTCAGCATTCACCTCCAATCAAAATTTTTACGGTACGACCAACAGATGCAGAGATATTTCCAAAAAATGAACTTTTTTCGTTTTTTGCGATTATCTCCCTTAATAATGGAGATACGGCGTTTTAAGCGTTATTTTGGGATCACTCACTCAAATCCGTAAAATTCATATTTTCAATTGTAAAACCACATGAATCGATGAATCGATGGCAAATGAGCTCAGCATTCACCTCCAATCAAAATTTTTACGGTACGACCAACAGATGCAGAGATATTTTCAAAAAATGAACTTTTTTCGTTTTTTGCAATTATCTCCCTTAATAATGGAGATACGGCGTTTTAAGCGTTATTTTGGGATCACTCACTAAAATCCGTGAAAATTCATATTTTCAATTGTAAAACCACATGAATCGATGGCAAATGAGCTCAGCATTCACCTCCAATCAAAATTTTTACGGTACGACCAACAGATGCAGAGATATTTTCAAAAAATGAACTTTTTCAGTTTTTTGCGATTATCTCCCTTAATAATGGAGATACGGCGTTTTAAGCGTTATTTTGGGATCACTCACTAAAATCCGTGAAAATTCATATTTTCAATTGTAAAACCACATGAATCGATGGCAAATGAGCTCAGCATTCACCTCCAATCAAAATTTTTACGGTACGACCAACAGATGCAGAGATATTTTCAAAAAATGAACTTTTTTCGTTTTTTGCGATTATCTCCCTTAATAATGGAGATACGGCGTTTTAAGCGTTATTTTGGGATCACTCACTAAAATTCGTGAAAATTCATATTTTCAATTGTAAAACCACATGAATCGATGGCAAATGAGCTCAGCATTCACCTCCAATCAAAATTTTTACGGTACGACCAACAGATGCAGAGATATTTTCAAAAAATGAACTTTTTTCGTTTTTTGCGATTATCTCCCTTAATAATGGAGATACGGCGTTTTAAGCGTTATTTTGGGATCACTCACTAAAATTCGTGAAAATTCATATTTTCAATTGTGAAACCACATGAATCGATGGCAAATGAGCTCAGCATTCACCTCCAATCAAAATTTTTACGGTACGACCAACAGATGCAGAGATATTTTCAAAAAATGAACTTTTTTCGTTTTTTGCAATTATCTCCCTTAATAATGGAGATACGGCGTTTTAAGCGTTATTTTGGGATCACTCACTAAAATCCGTGAAAATTCATATTTTCAATTGTAAAACCACATGAATCGATGGCAAATGAGCTCAGCATTCACCTCCAATCAAAATTTTTACGGTACGACCAACAGATGCAGAGATATTTTCAAAAAATGAACTTTTTCAGTTTTTTGCGATTATCTCCCTTAATAATGGAGATACGGCGTTTTAAGCGTTATTTTGGGATCACTCACTAAAATCCGTGAAAATTCATATTTTCAATTGTAAAACCACATGAATCGATGGCAAATGAGCTCAGCATTCACCTCCAATCAAAATTTTTACGGTACGACCAACAGATGCAGAGATATTTTCAAAAAATGAACTTTTTTCGTTTTTTGCGATTATCTCCCTTAATAATGGAGATACGGCGTTTTAAGCGTTATTTTGGGATCACTCACTAAAATTCGTGAAAATTCATATTTTCAATTGTAAAACCACATGAATCGATGGCAAATGAGCTCAGCATTCACCTCCAATCAAAATTTTTACGGTACGACCAACAGATGCAGAGATATTTTCAAAAAATGAACTTTTTTCGTTTTTTGCGATTATCTCCCTTAATAATGGAGATACGGCGTTTTAAGCGTTATTTTGGGATCACTCACTAAAATTCGTGAAAATTCATATTTTCAATTGTGAAACCACATGAATCGATGGCAAATGAGCTCAGCATTCACCTCCAATCAAAATTTTTACGGTACGACCAACAGATGCAGAGATATTTTCAAAAAATGAACTTTTTTCGTTTTTTGCGATTATCTCCCTTAATAATGGAGATACGGCGTTTTAAGCGTTATTTTGGGATCACTCACTAAAATTCGTGAAAATTCATATTTTCAATTGTAAAACCACATGAATCGATGGCAAATGAGCTCAGCATTCACCTCCGATCAAAATTTTTACGGTACGACCAACAGATGCAGAGATATTTTCAAAAAATGAACTTTTTTCGTTTTTTGCGATTATCTCCCTTAATAATGGAGATACGGCGTTTTAAGCGTTATTTTGGGATCACTCACTAAAATCCGTGAAAATTCATATTTTCAATTGTAAAACCACATGAATCGATGGCAAATGAGCTCAGCATTCACCTCCAATCAAAATTTTTACGGTACGACCAACAGATGCAGAGATATTTTCAAAAAATGAACTTTTTTCGTTTTTTGCGATTATCTCCCTTAATAATGGAGATACGGCGTTTTAAGCGTTATTTTGGGATCACTCACTAAAATTCGTGAAAATTCATATTTTCAATTGTAAAACCACATGAATCGATGGCAAATGAGCTCAGCATTCACCTCCAATCAAAATTTTTACGGTACGACCAACAGATGCAGAGATATTTTCAAAAAATGAACTTTTTCAGTTTTTTGCGATTATCTCCCTTAATAATGGAGATACGGCGTTTTAAGCGTTATTTTGGGATCACTCACTAAAATTCGTGAAAATTCATATTTTCAATTGTAAAACCACATGAATCGATGGCAAATGAGCTCAGCATTCACCTCCAATCAAAATTTTTACGGTACGACCAACAGATGCAGAGATATTTTCAAAAAATGAACTTTTTCAGTTTTTTGCGATTATCTCCCTTAATAATGGAGATACGGCGTTTTAAGCGTTATTTTGGGATCACTCACTAAAATCCGTGAAAATTCATATTTTCAATTGTAAAACCACATGAATCGATGGCAAATGAGCTCAGCATTCACCTCCAATCAAAATTTTTACGGTACGACCAACAGATGCAGAGATATTTTCAAAAAATGAACTTTTTTCGTTTTTTGCGATTATCTCCCTTAATAATGGAGATACGGCGTTTTAAGCGTTATTTTGGGATCACTCACTAAAATTCGTGAAAATTCATATTTTCAATTGTGAAACCACATGAATCGATGGCAAATGAGCTCAGCATTCACCTCCAATCAAAATTTTTACGGTACGACCAACAGATGCAGAGATATTTTCAAAAAATGAACTTTTTTCGTTTTTTGCGATTATCTCCCTTAATAATGGAGATACGGCGTTTTAAGCGTTATTTTGGGATCACTCACTAAAATTCGTGAAAATTCATATTTTCAATTGTAAAACCACATGAATCGATGGCAAATGAGCTCAGCATTCACCTCCGATCAAAATTTTTACGGTACGACCAACAGATGCAGAGATATTTTCAAAAAATGAACTTTTTTCGTTTTTTGCGATTATCTCCCTTAATAATGGAGATACGGCGTTTTAAGCGTTATTTTGGGATCACTCACTAAAATCCGTGAAAATTAATATTTTCAATTGTAAAACCACATGAATCGATGGCAAATGAGCTCAGCATTCACCTCCAATCAAAATTTTTACGGTACGACCAACAGATGCAGAGATATTTTCAAAAAATGAACTTTTTTCGTTTTTTGCGATTATCTCCCTTAATAATGGAGATACGGCGTTTTAAGCGTTATTTTGGGATCACTCACTAAAATTCGTGAAAATTCATATTTTCAATTGTAAAACCACATGAATCGATGGCAAATGAGCTCAGCATTCACCTCCAATCAAAATTTTTACGGTACGACCAACAGATGCAGAGATATTTTCAAAAAATGAACTTTTTCAGTTTTTTGCGATTATCTCCCTTAATAATGGAGATACGGCGTTTTAAGCGTTATTTTGGGATCACTCACTAAAATTCGTGAAAATTCATATTTTCAATTGTAAAACCACATGAATCGATGGCAAATGAGCTCAGCATTCACCTCCAATCAAAATTTTTACGGTACGACGAACAGATGCAGAGATATTTTCAAAAAATGAACTTTTTCAGTTTTTTGCGATTATCTCCCTTAATAATGGAGATACGGCGTTTTAAGCGTTATTTTGGGATCACTCACTAAAATCCGTGAAAATTCATATTTTCAATTGTAAAACCACATGAATCGATGGCAAATGAGCTCAGCATTCACCTCCAATCAAAATTTTTACGGTACGACCAACAGATGCAGAGATATTTTCAAAAAATGAACTTTTTTCGTTTTTTGCGATTATCTCCCTTAATAATGGAGATACGGCGTTTTAAGCGTTATTTTGGGATCACTCACTAAAATTCGTGAAAATTCATATTTTCAATTGTGAAACCACATGAATCGATGGCAAATGAG
Organism: Aleiodes testaceus; assembly: GCA_963565655.1. Lineage (NCBI taxonomy): Eukaryota > Metazoa > Arthropoda > Insecta > Hymenoptera > Braconidae > Aleiodes > Aleiodes testaceus. The sequence continues at coordinate 28,423 of OY751423.1, forward strand.
CTCAGCATTCACCTCCAATCAAAATTTTTACGGTACGACCAACAGATGCAGAGATATTTTCAAAAAATGAACTTTTTTCGTTTTTTGCGATTATCTCCCTTAATAATGGAGATACGGCGTTTTAAGCGTTATTTTGGGATCACTCACTAAAATTCGTGAAAATTCATATTTTCAATTGTAAAACCACATGAATCGATGGCAAATGAGCTCAGCATTCACCTCCGATCAAAATTTTTACGGTACGACCAACAGATGCAGAGATATTTTCAAAAAATGAACTTTTTTCGTTTTTTGCGATTATCTCCCTTAATAATGGAGATACGGCGTTTTAAGCGTTATTTTGGGATCACTCACTAAAATCCGTGAAAATTAATATTTTCAATTGTAAAACCACATGAATCGATGGCAAATGAGCTCAGCATTCACCTCCAATCAAAATTTTTACGGTACGACCAACAGATGCAGAGATATTTTCAAAAAATGAACTTTTTCAGTTTTTTGCGATTATCTCCCTTAATAATGGAGATACGGCGTTTTAAGCGTTATTTTGGGATCACTCACTAAAATCCGTGAAAATTCATATTTTCAATTGTAAAACCACATGAATCGATGGCAAATGAGCTCAGCATTCACCTCCAATCAAAATTTTTACGGTACGACCAACAGATGCAGAGATATTTTCAAAAAATGAACTTTTTTCGTTTTTTGCGATTATCTCCCTTAATAATGGAGATACGGCGTTTTAAGCGTTATTTTGGGATCACTCACTAAAATTCGCTAAAATTCATATTTTCAATTGTAAAACCACATGAATCGATGGCAAATGAGCTCAGCATTCACCTCCAATCAAAATTTTTACGGTACGACCAACAGATGCAGAGATATTTTCAAAAAATGAACTTTTTTCGTTTTTTGCGATTATCTCCCTTAATAATGGAGATACGGCGTTTTAAGCGTTATTTTGGGATCACTCACTAAAATTCGTGAAAATTCATATTTTCAATTGTAAAACCACATGAATCGATGGCAAATGAGCTCAGCATTCACCTCCAATCAAAATTTTTACGGTACGACCAACAGATGCAGAGATATTTTCAAAAAATGAACTTTTTCAGTTTTTTGCGATTATCTCCCTTAATAATGGAGATACGGCGTTTTAAGCGTTATTTTGGGATCACTCACTAAAATTCGTGAAAATTCATATTTTCAATTGTAAAACCACATGAATCGATGGCAAATGAGCTCAGCATTCACCTCCAATCAAAATTTTTACGGTACGACCAACAGATGCAGAGATATTTTCAAAAAATGAACTTTTTCAGTTTTTTGCGATTATCTCCCTTAATAATGGAGATACGGCGTTTTAAGCGTTATTTTGGGATCACTCACTAAAATCCGTGAAAATTCATATTTTCAATTGTAAAACCACATGAATCGATGGCAAATGAGCTCAGCATTCACCTCCAATCAAAATTTTTACGGTACGACCAACAGATGCAGAGATATTTTCAAAAAATGAACTTTTTTCGTTTTTTGCGATTATCTCCCTTAATAATGGAGATACGGCGTTTTAAGCGTTATTTTGGGATCACTCACTAAAATCCGTGAAAATTCATATTTTCAATTGTAAAACCACATGAATCGATGGCAAATGAGCTCAGCATTCACCTCCAATCAAAATTTTTACGGTACGACCAACAGATGCAGAGATATTTTCGAAAAATGAACTTTTTCATTTTTTTGCGATTATCTCGCTAAATAATGGAGATACGGCGTTTTAAGCGTTATTTTGGGATCACTCACTCAAATCCGCGAAAATCAATATTTTCAATTGTAAAACCACATGAATCGATGGCAAATGAGCTCAGTGTGGGTGACAGAGGTTGCATTCATAGTTGTTTTCGATTCATTAAAAATAGACATGAGTAAAAAAAGGAAGGAATGATAGAATAACTATCATGAAGAAGAAACTGGCATTGGGATCGAATTAATTGCAAAGTACTTGAATCACACATGTTTTTGATTCATATAATCTGAGGATGTGTAGGTTGAGCAAGGCTCTTCAATTGACTATAGCATATAAATGCTAATGATTGAATTGACATCACAACTTGTCTTATAAATGTGTTGTTGCAACACATGTTCATAATTGACGCACATCCTTTATGTATTTTTATCCATCTTAGCATCTACAATGCATTGTTGCTTGCTTGTTTTTCAAGCAGCTCATTATTTTCCATTCGTTACATTTTGAAACGACATGGTTGTTGAATGAAATAAAAGTCATAATGTATTTTCATCCACTCAGGATGGAGTGGAGTTGATGCTTGAAGTTTATAAATATTTTAGATGTATATATTGTTATGGATAACATCATAAGTTTTGTCGTCCATGTGCTGTTGCAACACATAGTTTGCTTCGTACATGCTTGATTTGCTTTTATAGTTTGCCATTTACAATGCATTTTCGTTGTATTGCTGATTTATTGCTTTTGAATCAGCTCATTGTTTTCCATTCGTTACATTTTGAAACGACATGGTTACTTGGATAAAGTAATATTGATAATGTATTTTTGTTCGCTCGGAATCGAGTGAGCTGATGCTCAGTTATTTGAATATTCGGGACGCCGTAGCGCGTACCACATAAAGAGCCATTCAGTCAGAGACTTGGACTCGTGGTGATGTCGCATCTTATAGTAACGCGCTGAGAGTGTAATCATGAAAATGCTCGGTATGGCCCACTGTATGGAGGAGCAGCCATACGCTGAGCTGCTGAAAGCTACTCTTGCGATACATTTCTCGATTTTGGACTCTAAAAAAAGAACGGTAAGTTTAAATTACCGACGGCGCAATGGGTGACTTAGAGCTTTCCGACTGACCGCGCAATGAGAGAGCGTGTCAGTCGGGAGTTTTGTCCCTAGATTTCCATTTTTACTACCGGGCCTCAATGCAAGAGTGACGTCTATTATCGCCAAGCTGAATAATTCCTTTTGTTTTTTTGTCAGTCACTATATTAATTGGTTAAGAGGAAAATCAACATTTCCTCTTTATTATTGATAGAATACATACAAAGGAAATAATCAATTGTTATGGAGGACGTGTTGGATGAGGTTGTGTCCTCAGAGGACCTCAAGGTACGTCTCTTATAGGTTAGACATGGGTTGCATCAGATTTGCCAATTAATTCGTCATTTACCCTCATTTTTGCTTGCAGAAATTCGAAAAAATATATAATGAGCAATTGAGAACGTCGACAGTCACTCAAAAGGTACAATTTGAGTATGCCTGGTGTTTAGTGAGAAGTAAATATCCAGCTGACATAAGGAAAGGCATTGTGCTGCTGGAGGATCTCTTCACTAATCATGGTGACAGTGAGAGAAGAGATTGTCTGTACTATTTGGCCATTGGAAATGCACGAATAAAGGTAAAACTTTATTATTTAGAGGCCCACTCCTCTTTGCTTCAAGATTAGAAATTAATATCTTCAAATTTCGTTGATACATCTCCAGGAATATACTAAGGCACTTCATTACGTCAGAGCATTTCTCCAGGTAGAGCCTGGTAATCAGCAAGTTCAGCATTTGGAGACTCTGATCAAGAAAAAAATGGAGAAAGGTGGATAAAAGTTTAATTAATTCATTCCATGATGAAAATGTAGATGAAATTAACTGATATACCTTTTTATATTATTCTAGAGGGATTAGTTGGTATGGCTGTAGCTGGTGGAGTCATAATTGGTCTTGCAAGCATCCTCGGTCTCGGTATTGCCATGGCTAAGGGCTCCAAATCTTAGCCGATTGAATGGTGAACCAATAAATTTAATGCTTGTACCTATACCAAAAAATAATAATCACAAAAATCATTATAATATACTGAAAAAAAGTAACTCTCAGGCTGGTATTATAATTCAAAAGAGATTTAATTAATTGATGATGGAGTTAATTTTTTGGAGACATTCCAAATATTACAAATTCAACAAAATAATGAACTCAAATGCTTTTGTCTTCGCTTTTCTTCTTTACTTTGTACAGCTGTGTTAAGTTATTTTAATTGGAGTTATCAAATTATGATGGCAGTGGAAAATCATCAATGGATAAAGGAATCCGAGAAAGCCCTCGTCAATATTTCTCTTAATTTCTCGTGATTTTCATGATCAGTGTGTTGTAGTTTGAATTTTTGTATTAAAAAATAGGAGGAACGAGTGTTGTTACTTTGTATATGACTTTTTTTTCAATAAATCAAGTATTTCCGTCGAAATGAAGAGAAAAGTCTTCTTATTCAGGTCTCAATATCATAAAACGATTAGACGTAACGCATCTCATTAAATAATGCAAATTACGGTCATTTCACATGGTTGATGCACTAATGATTCAAGTTTATCAACTATTATCGTCTGCTACTCAATAAAACACAAAGCTCCTTCCAAATTAACAAAAGAATATTAATAAAATGGTTTATCCGCAAAAGTTTTTAATGAATAAACTAAAACGAAAATATTTATCACACAAAAACAAATAATTCCCAGGTTCCAACATGAGTGTATTTCAGTTTTGAAATTGAAACGTGAAGAAGAGTTCGCGTCGAGTTCACCATTTCCCGTGGGACAAAACTTATTCAACCGCTATTCTCAAAACTCTCTACAACTACTAGAATACCCACTATTTCTATATTTCTCGTCATATCAAACAAGATATTCCGACAATGGTGAAACCACAGTGATGCAAATTGCGTAGCTATTTCCACTCTGCGTTTCTCATCTGCGTCAGGAGTTTCCATATGAACATCTTTTCTTGTTTTCACTGGGATTTCTACAGATACTGTTTCAATTGCATTTTGTACAGGGAATTCCCCATGCTTGTGTAAGCTTCGAATGAATTTCAAATGAAACGCCACAAGCGCGCCAATGTTTTAGAACTTTTAAATTTTTCTTCTCCTCACTGCATTTGAATTCAATTGAATTAACACACAGTACATTATTAATTACAGCGATAGGAAGAAAATCAATTGCAAAAGTTTTATCAAACTTTGACACGTTTTACGTGCTCAATGCCGATTGAATTACCCAATACACGTTTAACCACGTACGTGTTACCCCATACGTCTCACAAACCTGTTCTCTCCTAGTTTCCATTGGTGAAGGAAAACGTGAATGCTATGAAATGCCGCAATGTGTGTCCTGGTAAAGCTACGTGAGGCACGTAGTAACTTTGGACAGTGCAGTTGGGCCACAGTTCAATGTTGAGGTAAGGTCAGATCGAGAAAGAAAATTAAGAGAAATAAAATTAAATAAACTGGAGCCATCTGGGAAGAGTCATGGCTTCAGCCACATTTTTCTTTAAACACTTGAAACACTCTATTCTTCCAACTTCAATTTGTATCCTCTCCTTCCTCCTTTTTTTTCATTAATAAGAAAAACCCAGAGTTGTATGAAAGAATTCCAATTTTATCTCAGTACTGGACATAAAGAAACCAGTGGTTTCAACCCTGATCCTTTAAATATATATGTATATACATTTACGAAAATGTGCTCGGACATGTACTACTTTCTAGCACGTTTTGGAATAGGAGAGAGAGTATAAGAGTTACGGTGAGTGGTAAAGCCCGTGGAAAACTCACTAATATATATGCAAATGAAGTATTTGATAAATAATTCAGTTCTCAGTTGAGCGCCAGTGGGTAAAAAGAGGAGAACGTTAGCATCTCCAGTTCTAATTTATCCGAATTAACTTTATACTCATTTCTACTAATATTTTTTTTTTCATCTGAAAAAGGCTTAGCTCACGTAATATAATATGAAATTATCCAATTTCTCTTGTCTTTCTTGTATTATCTATAAATGGAACAATAAATTGATTAGATGCTCGTATTTTACAAATCAATCTCCAGTACACAGGAAGTAATCCCCGATTTGTCTATTGGAATGACCCATCGGTATCACCAGACGCCTGCAAAATTCTCTTCTTTCTCTATCTATCTCTTTTCTCTTTGGAGAATAGATCCGACAATCTATTTCCATTGCCATCGATTTTACGCGCCAAAGACCCTGTGATTCGTCACTGTAACTATCCAACTATATATATTTTTCACGTAAGACACTCTAAATAGTACAATAAATTCTTTTTCAGTTAAATAAAAATTCTTTTCTCCTCGTTTCTCATTGAGAATCCATTCATTTTTCCATTCAAATGAGCAGAACAAAAAACAACAAATGATCATTTAATTAATCTCATTAACTCCACTCTAGAATAAACTTGAAAATCTTTCAGTAATTAAGTATACATCAAGAACTTCTTGTTTCAGATAATAACAAAAAGCATTTAATTCACGCGGTATATATATATATATATCACATTGTACAGTATCACCCTCCTAGAGTACCGGGATTTCTCCACCCCCTTTTTTCTCTACATCGTGTCTCTCTAGTCTCACCCCACAATATTACCCTCTTCCCTAGTCAGTGGAAGATCGCCCACTCCACTTTTCTCACTCTTGTCTGGCCATATCCCGGTTATTTTCACTAGTATAGTCTCCGTATTCACGAAAACGTAGAAGCTAAGTTTAATAACCCGCAAAGTAAGACAACGCCTTCGTATTTAATTCCTTAGAATTTCGATTAATTAAAGAAAAAAATGTGATCTTTGACCTCAGTGTAAATAATTAAAGCTCCCAAAATTTAGAGTGAAAAAAAGTAGAATAAAATTCCTAGAATATTTAATTACAACTGCAAAATCTACAACGTCTCGTCAGGTTTTCCCCCATTGTCGTTTCTCGTGCTATAATGGACGAATTCCGGAGTACACAGTACTGCTGGTGGCCTCTCTTCCCTCTTCTACACAAGGACGCGCATTAATTCTCGGGGTAGTAACGAGCGCTTGAATCCTCCAAAGGCGAGAAGGGGAATTGGGAGAGAGAGAGGGGGGTTAGTAGAGCGCTCTGGATACGACAGATTGTGAGAAACGTGTAGGTGACTGAGAGAGATTCACCCTTCTCATTCCCCTGGCTCTATCCTCTCTGCTCCTACTGGTTGATGCTTCAGATGGGCCAACCATTAATTACGTAAGCCCCATCACTCCATCTACGTGTAAATGCATCTAAATGCAAGTTATCATTTTTTTCTCGTTTGAAATTTTGATTTGCTGAAAAATTACAAGAGGAGAATTAGGAATATTATTTTGCAATTGAAATGGAGCCAGAAGGAATGGAAAAAAAAACGTTTTACAATCATCGATGAGTCGAGGCCTTTCCGTTCTCCCACGGGGATTGCCTTTTTTGGGGTCTTGGAGGATTAGTCACCCTCTGCAACACTTGCACACAATAATCCAGTGAAATTAATCTGAAATGGAATTGAGAAAGTATAAACGAGGACAGTTTTATTATTTTTTATATAGATTTATTGATGATTTCCAATAAAGTCGTTTATGTACAAAATAATGCTGGAAATATACCTATAACATTATTATATTCCGTTTAGCCTACATACTTTTTTATTTATATTGTTTATGTATAATATTTATAACTCATCCCTCATTCTCTCACATCTCCATTCTCTTCCATTCCTTTAAATTTCAACTTAAATTCTTGATTTCCTTTAATTTACTTGGTTTTTTAAGCCAAAAAGTACAGCTAGTCATTAGGAGGGACAGTATTCTCATTATTTTTTCTTCTCTCTCGCATTAATTTTAACTTCAATATTTACAACGGTCTTTTTTCTTCTTTTCTCGGATTAAAAAAGAAGCAGGAAGAGGAGAAACTCAAAAGATTTTACATTATTATCTTTCTTTTTTCCACTTTCAATAGAAAATAATTAGAGTCATCGTTTTCATCTTGTAGTTATACATTTTTACATATTTCTCGTTTCTTTAAGTTCCATAACTGGATTTTCGTCCTCGAGGCGAAGAGAAACTAGACAACAATCATTTTTATCATGAAAAATGATAAATAAATGGAGAAATTATTTTAAAAAATTATATGGAATGTTATTTGAGAATTGAAATTACACTTTCGCCGGATTAATTCACTGTTAGAAAGTCCATAAATGATTCACTGCAATTTTTCTTGTCTTTTTTCATTTTTTTAATATATCTGAGAGAAGTTTAATGAAATTGAGGCCTCGAGGGCAAATGTCTAAAGTTACGTCTACAGTGGAAAACACTAAAAATAAGTAGATACGCTATTTCTTTCTTCCCCTTCATTCATTATTCTTCTTTTTTTACGGGAATTAGGTGGCTGAGGACAATAGAGACAAATAGATGCTTAACAAAAATCCAACATCTTCGAGAGATGCTCCTTTACTGATTATTTTATTGTTAAACAATTATCTTTTTCATTAATAGAGAAGATGAGATATCAGAGTTACGCGAAATTGCGAATTGTTCGAGTTATTTTGTTGTTTCAATGCAGGAAATAGGAACGTGGAAGGACAATAAAGTTAAGTGCGTTAAGGACATACAAGAGTTACGTGTAAGTCAATTATTATTATTTTTGAATACTTTTTGTTTAATTATTAATGTGATTTTTCCTTATTCTCCCCGTATATAGTTATAAATTACGTTGATGCATCATCATTATAGGGACGATATAGAAAAGAAACAAGAAATTTACTTCTTCCTTGCTCAAAACGTATTACCTTCATTTTTTTCTTTTTGTACAATAATTTAAATTTTAGTGACAAATACTTGTCCTTTTAACTTAAATTTTGCTCTTCCTCTTCATTTGACTAGCATTATTAACGACACGTGTGTATTCTTCTCTTGTCTGTTAATAAAACACGATACGAATTCGCTCTATCATTAAATTCTTAAAATTTACAAAAATCATTTTTATCCCATTGATTAATTACAAAGTTCCGTTGTTTTTTTTTTTTTTTTTTTTTTTTTTTTTTTCGACAATTTTTATTCATACTTATTTGCTTTGCGAACGGTTTTACAAAGATTTTCCTGGGGATCCCGCCCCCATTGTTAAATTATAATTTGTTTGATGGATTCGTTCAGATGGGATCAATTAAATAATAGAAAAATTAAATTGATAAATAATTTGTGAAAATTTCATTTCCACCAGCTTAACTAAATTTCTCATTTTTAAGTTCAGGATAGACTTTTTCTGTTGCCAATGCTTCGTCGAGATCATATATCGAGTTGTACAAGTTGTTCCTCGGTATGTTCGAGAGAGGAATGAATCGTGAAACTCTGTTTGCGGTTCAAGGTGCAGTCACCTCGAAGATGGCCGGTCGAATTCCGGTCTGTACACTCGTTGTAAGAAGCGAGTGTAGTAGTTAAAAAATCATTCCTCTCGAATTATCGTAAAACCGTTGCAATTTAATCATTATTTTCCATTTAGTTGCAGTGAACACTGGTATACACGAGTATGCGTAAACACTATGGCATTTTCTTCCTAAAATTAATCCTAACGTCTTTTTTAATTTCTTAATTTTTCATTTTTTTGTCCCTCTAGAAACAGTGGTGTTTTCCTTAATCATTTGTCACATCTTTCATAATTCTTTTTGAGAAAATAATTCGACAGTTTAGAATATATACTTTTATATATTATTTATATATGAAAAAGAAAAAATTGCCGAGATACCTCGCCATATTATCAATTATTCATTTTTGATACTTTTAAGGTACACCCAATTAATTTAATCGAATTCATTAATTCGAGAAAACGAGAAAATCTTCATTAGACCCATAATTCATAATTTCCTTATCTCACTATCGAACTTACAGGAAAGTTTACAAAGTGTACGGCTTTTTTCTTTTTTTTTTAATAATTTTTTAATTACACAAAACACCAATGATGCATCATTGAGATTGAGAATACCGAGGAAACGCCATTTTAATCACGCACACAGATTCATACAAAATAAATCAATTGTAAGTTGAGAAAATAAAATGACAAAAAACAGTTTATCTCTCATGAAATCAAAGAATTTATCGTTTTATCATTAGCGTTTATGGCGTATCACAATTTGGGACGTCTTTCAGTCTTTCCATAAACTCTCGGTTCTCCATGAGCTGCCTTTGCGTAAATCAACCCTCTCAAAATTTCAAAAGTTCATCAACTTAATCAAAAAATCCATCAGTCTTTGATTTTATAAAACCAAATGAAAATACATAGTGATAGAAGTGGGTTTAAGAATTTAAGCGTAGTTATTAAGTGGGTAGTATCGATGAAAAATTGCATTGAAGAAGAGTCTTACCTCGACTAGCAATTCTTCTCGATGATTACACCACTCAATCCCCCCCCCCCCCCTCCCATTACTTAATCTCACTTTTACGCACGATAAGTTCCAATGCCACCGTCTTGATGATGTACCTCGAGCTCCATGTTACCATTGTACTTGTCACTACTCCTGTGTGGAACAACGGGTAGTTCTCTTTCTCTCCCTCTGTCCCTCGATCTTTCTCTGTAATGATGATAATGATGTCCATGTCCGTTGATTGGAAGAGTCGGATAGGAACTCTGTGGACAAGGTGGTGAGTGTCTCTGTTGTCCTACATTCTGCTGCAGTCTACCACTTGTACCACCATTTTGTATTCTATCGAGTTCAGCACGTGCTGGAAGTGCTGGTGGATTTCTTCTCAATGAATGACTTGTGTGATGTACTCTAACACCACCATTAGCATTGTTACCATCAATAATATCGTTCTGTACCGTATCACAAAAAATTGCATTAGTACGTGAATTATTACTAACGGGCAGCGTACCAGTACGGCGCATTTGTCTTGCCGTTTCACCATCAATATAAGTGAAACCCTCGGCTGGTGTTGTACCACCATGTGGTAAAAACCAAACACCACCATTACCGGGGCTCGCTGCCCGTAGCTCTAGCTACAGTTCAGTAACTGGTATTGGCTTTATGCCGGAAGATACCTGTTGATGAATTTGTTGCTGTTGAAATTGTCCATGATGAAGTTGTCCCTGACTGTTTATGTGGTGATGATGATGATGATGATGGCCATGCGCAGCACGAACAATGTACTCATCATCGGAGAATGTCTTCTGATACTCGTGTTCCTTCCTGGAGATGGCGCGATTCTTCCATTTGTAGTCTTTCAATGCATCACGAACACGTTTTCTGCATCTGTAATAGAGTACGAGGGCCAATCCAGCGATAATACCGATACCTGCAGCAATAATTGTCACCAGTAATGCCTGCTTTCGTGGATCTGAGAATGCACAGCCCAATTCATCTGGCGTCATTCCTTTCAGGGGTTTGCCCCGTAATTCTTGTGGCTCGACACAGACAACGGCGCTTGTATTCTTTGGGGCAAGAAAAGAAGCCAACCAATGTATACTGCAGTCGCAAATTAATGGATTCTCACTTAAATCGAATCTATGCAATTCATTCCAGGCAATGAGAGACTCTGGGAATGTGACGAAAGCATTAGCACGTAATATCAAATGTCGTAAATTAGGAAGTCCTGCTAATGCACCCTCTTCTAGGGTTGCCAGCTTTCGATTGTCTTTGAGAATTAGTGTTTCCAAATTTCCATTCTCTGAGAATGCGCCTCTCTCCAGTGTCGTTAATGATATTGCTCTTGATATATCAATTTTTTTCAAATTCCCCAATCCTAAAAATGCACCTGATCTCAATGTTGTGAATGTATTTTGTCCGAGTGTCAATTCCTCGAGTCTTGTGAGTATTGACAATTGTTTTGTTGGTACTTCATTGAGTTTACTGCCACCCAACTTGAGTGTACGAAGTGATGTTAAGCCTCTGAATGCGCCCTCACTGATGTTATCAAGTCCAGCATCCATGACATCAAGAACAGCAAGTCTCTCCAAGCCCTTGAACCCATCATCCGGTAATGAGGAAAAGGCATTTAATCCAATGTGAAGTTCAGCTAGTGCATTTAAGGGAGCTAATGCAGATGATGGAATGGACTTTAGCTGATTGTCATCAAGATAGAGTACTCTGAGGGCACCGAGCTTTTCAAATGCGCCAGGCTCAACTTTGCCTATTCTGTTCTGACCTAAATCCAGTTCCTCTAGTCTTGTTAATGAAGTAAATAGACCATTTGATAGGGTCTCCAAGTAGTTGTCACGGAGATTTAACACTGTCAGTGATACTAATCCCAGGAATGTCTTTTCCGTTAATGCTGATATCTTATTGTGTTTCAAATTTAATTCAACGAGCTTTTTCTGGGCTTCAAAACTGCCATCTGGTATTGTTACCAATGGATTACTCGATAGATCAACATTACGTAAATCACCGTAAAATTGAAATGCAGCAGCATCCACCATACGTATTGTACTTTCTCTCAAGACTAATCTCTGAGTCGATGGATTAAGGGCAATTGGTATTACATCCAGATTCACACCGACGCAAGAGACAACCAGTGTATCATCATCGCAGGTACACTCATCTGGACAAAAACCAGATCCAGCTGTTGTAAAGAGGCACAGTGTTGACAGCAGTAGAATACTCCATTTCAATCCATTTATTGGTTTCTGAAATCACAAAAATAACCAATAAATTAATCAATTTATTCTTTCATCACATGAATAATAATGAAAAGTAGGTCGCTATCAATTAGTTTGGTCATCAAGGCACGTCACTGAATAAAAGTAACTAATTCCACACTATGAAATGGCATCTGGCTAGAATTAGGTGAAGAGAATGAGAAAATGTGTTGGAAGGTGGAAAAATCTGTGGGTGAGGATCCGTGCTTCGGGGCAAAATCATTACCGCCTGTCTGCTGGTATTACGTGCTAAAAACGGCACGTCATTAGAGGAGGATTAAACGAAAGATGAGGAAGAAAGGCACGAGAAGAGGGAGGCTCATGCCAGTGAATGTAGCACACTACTAAGGTAGGCACATTGCAGAGGGGGTTAATACTCTAAACTTGGCTACGGTTTGTAGGACTAGACTAACATCATCACTTCTACCCTCCCTCAGAAAACCCTCTCCATTACTCATTTCAAACATTACCAGCTGCATTTACGTGAAAATGCTTCACGTACTGATTCAGCTAGACGATTTAATGAGTTACCTCATCATCAACAGGACTATGTACTGCATTATTAATAGTAAAGGAGAGAGGAGAAAAAAAAAAGAAATGAGAATATATAACAACAGACATTGCCACTGCTGTGATGACAATTTTGCACATGACCCAGATTAAAAAATCGTTCATTTTTCAAAATTTTCAACAAGTACAGAATTTTTTCCGTGTCAACAGCTCTGTATTTCCGAGCAAAAGCTGGAAAAATTATGTTTATTTTTTGGTAATAATTTACAAGAGACTGGTGGTCGTGATAAATATTTTTCTCTTTCTGCTTTCATTTGACTGACGCTGGAACGTCAACAGCGATGCCTTTCATTGGAGAATATTTGAAAGCGTCTGCATAGTGCATTCTGAATCAATTTATATATTTTTCATTTATTATCATCAACTGCTCTTGGTGATTACGTCAATCAGTCTGAGTATTTGACCATGACAAAGACCTTTTGTCTGGCTCACTGGGGGAGAGAAGGTAGATGACATCAAACTGGTATGACGAGGTATGGAGAGTAGTAGGTGAGTGTGGTTGGGTATAGTGGCATAATGCGACTCGTGCCGTTCGCAGATAACGCTCGGCGAATACATCAGACGTCCTGGGTGGTATCGTAGCTACTAATCATGCCCGTAAGGATAATGTCAACCAACTATCTCTCTCTCTTTTTTATGGTTGCATGGTAGTAGTAATGTGACATGCCTCCAAGGCTTACTTGTTCTCTTGTAATTAAAAACTGACGAATTCAATGAAAAATTCATCAACTTATCAACTCTGGGACAATTTGTTTTATCCAAAATGAATGAACATTCTTCATTGATGGAATAAAGTAAAAATATAATAGCGTGAAATTGAAATTGAATTTTAATTTGCGAATGAAAGCGATTCAGATTGAAAATGTCACGATTGAATTCGCCTTAATAGAATCCAATGAATCATCGATTGTTATCACACTGTAAAATCCAGGTGTCTCTTCATTTGGCTGGTGCACTATGCACTTGGAAATGAACGCCAGGATAATTGAAGCCATTGTCCCTCTTCATCACTTGAGAGGGAGGGATGATAGGCAGTCGATGAAAATTCCCCTCGACACCCTGGCTTATCAAGTGACTACTTTCACAATTCCTTTTCCCCCGGTTGGCACATCCGTTCAGGTGAAAATTCGATAAATCGTTGAGAATGCGCTCTTGTTCCTTTTTCTCTCTCTCTCTCTCTCTCTCGATTGCCGAGGTTAATCGCGAAACGGCCAAAGAAGTTAACCAAAGGATGAAGGTGAATTGGAGAAGAGGGGAAAAATCCGATTATCCGTGGTAAGGCTGAAAAACGAAGCGATGAAGCGAAAATACGTGGTAATTCCAACTAATTGCAAGTCGTTTTCTCTCCAATGCAAATCAAATAATTTTCAATTGTGACGAATATTCTCAACTACTAAACTGTGTTAATAAATGGATTCATTGGAGAAAAATGAGAAAATTATTGAAGAAAGGAGACACAATGGAATTTCATTTTTTGTAATTTTCCAACGATGTATTTCCTATATGAAATTGTGTGGAAGATTGGTTTCGATTAGGTCAACCTGTGTTGCCAACAACACGAAAGAAGAGAAAATCTACCGTCTGAGCTTAAACTCACAGTCGCGACACACGAGAGTGGTTATTATACGATATATAAGAGGAGGAAAACGCTTCGAGCAATGTCGTGTAGCAAAACCCTGAGCGGAAGGCAATGTAATTTCCAGCTTCGAACTATGTTTTTTCTTCTCTTTTTTCATATTATTATTCTTGCTCTTGAAGAAAAATGCAATTCGACAACGAAAATTTCGTTTTCCTTTTCAAAGAAAAAAAAAGTTAAATTGTTATTTCAAGAGAATATACAATTAATGACGGTATTATTTGAATTTCGTCAAAAGTGTTGAAATTACAGAAGCAACGGATGAATTATCTCTGTGAAATAGGATTTTGCGATAAAATGGGGAAAAGGGATATGGACACAAATGCAATTTCATGAAAAGCCACGGACACTTCCTCTTTCAACGGAACTAACTCTCCCCAAAACGATCAAAATGCTTTTCCCCTTTCTCTCCCTTATTCGCCAAACCATTAAAGAACGTATTACAGTAAAATTGTACGATAATTACAGAAGATTAGGTGAGCGTTAATAACGGAACAATTACAAAACGTTTATTCATTCATTTTCATTGTAATTTCAGTGGCTTTTTGGCACTCGAACCAAAATAAAATATTACAAAATTTCATTAAACAATTTCAGCTTTTTTTTTTTTTTTTTTTTATCATCTAAACATTATCCAAAAGACGTAGTATTTAAGGTGAAACACGTATTCTCCTCTGCTCTTCGTTTACGTTATTATACGACGGAAATCCGCCGGGAAATTTGGTTTAATTTATGCGAACCGGGTAATGTTTTATGCGCCGGCACGTACTACGACGGTCTACGTAATCACGGGGGTTGGGTGTCCTTCTCATATAGTTGGCTAGTCCATTTTCCCAACTACCAAACTACCTCTTTCTATACACCTGAGAAAAGTCACCTGATTTACTCATTTATTTCCAAAGCGCAAACCTCATTTTTTCACTCAACCGAGATTATTATACGCCTCGTTTATTTCCAACAATTAATTTTTTCCTTTTCTACAATGAAGAATATAGTGGGATACGACCCTTGGGTGCATTTCACATAAACATCAAGGAAAAAACATTTAGATTTTTATTTAGGCATCTTCTCTCAAGATAGTCACCCTAACAGAGCAAAAAACATTATTCCAAAGAGATGAGAATTCTCCCGAAAACTCTCCCTCGACTATGAAAACTTTTTGCAAGAGAAAGAGAATGAAGTGAGGAAAAAGTTGAAATGGAGGGTGGTTATCGATCACTCGGTGATAAAAAAAAAAAAAAAAAAAAAAATCTTGTTAAGGATCTTCTCCTCGGGAATGACAGGGAGATTTACTTAATTTATGTATTATGTAGCCAGAATCTTTTTTCCATGAAAAATAAGAAAAATCTCTGCTCATCTATTCGATTAATTCCAATCCGCTTTATCGTTAAATTCTTCAAAGAATCTATATTTATCGTAGTTTAACTTGCACAGAAGAAACTGATGCTCATCTTCTAAAGCCCAGCATCCACATCGTAAAATTCAATGGAACGCAAGAGTCGCGCATAGCTTTTGCCAAGAGGCTTCTATACCCTGTTGTACGAATAAAGAAGAAAGGGGAATGAGGCCAGAAGGAGAGAGAGAGAAAGAGGGTTGGATGACTGAAGGAGATAGAAGCGAGAGGAATACTGCTGGTGTTATATGTGATGCTGCAAAGAGCTTTACCCCGTTCGAGTACAATCCCACTAGCATCTAGAAAAGCAGAGCACACACACACGCGCGCAAGTTCCTTCTCTCTCTCTCTCTCTCTGGCTTTGGAATTCTTTGGGTGATCGTCGGTTCCCAACGACAATAAAGAAGATTGGGATCGATTTAAGATTCCAATTTCCAGAACGTATCCCCCTCTAAGAGGTACTGTTATGGCGAACCTTTAACATAGAGAAGCGAAAAAGGAGAATGAAGTGAGAGAATTCAACTCTATATATATTTTTTTTCCATCATCCTCAATGTGAAATTACGATGGAATTGATTTTTTTTCCTCTCATTGTCATTGAATTATGAAAAAATGCGGATAAATATAATGTTTGGAGGAGAAGAGACAAGTAATGTACTTGAGAATGATAAAAAATGAGGCAGAATCGTTGAGCCAAAACGATTTAAAGGCCACACGGAGAAAGAGACTTTGGGAAAGAAGAAATGGTGGATATTCTTGCACACGCGACAGCAGAGAAAAGGCGGAGCAGTACTCAAGTTCAACCCCTGGGTGAGATATGCCGGAATTAAATATTCATTTGGACTTGGGTTAAGGTGGTTTCTCCATCTCTTCTGGAATGGAGGCAAGAAAAGGAGAACGGGGAAAACATTGGAGGGTGTTGGCCCAGGGCCAGTATCTTATGCCATATCGCACCCTCGTCTTGTCCTCCACTTGCATATATACTTCATCGGCTTCTCTTTTGCCCCTTTTTACTAGTAGTTTCTTCTCTTGTAAATTTTTCCTCTATTCGTTAAATCTCCCCGGGATAGAAAAACCATTATTTCTTTTATTCATGTCTCTCTCTAATTCCAATGTATCCTATATGTGAATCCGTCGTTTTCTACATTTTAAAATGCTCCAGCCAAGTTTTACCTGTTGAAGGCTCTACTGTTATCATTATTTTATTCTGTGGGATTTGATCGAACACAAATACAAGTGATTGAACAGTCCCAGTGCAAAAGTATTTCGATAATTTAATTGAAAGAAAATTTCATTTCCACGCAAATTTGAAGAGCAAAATTCTCAAACTTCAAGTTTTAACGTTTATAAAGTACGTTTGAAATCATAGAATTTCAGAGTATGGATACTTCACTTGCAATTTATTCGCGTGTTTGACTTTCAAAGTGTACGTAGAAACTCGTCGCATTCAACCTACCCTCCCTCCCTCCCTCACCAACGATACACGATAATCCGTAGCTACTATATTTACACAAACTGTCTGGAAAAGGAGATAGAATAAGACAAGAGACACTGACTCTCTCATCCTTCATTTCTTTCCCCTATATACTACCACCATTCGCTTTAAACTTTCAACTAAACATTCGAAATTTTCTCAATTTCGTGAGCGAACAGAGTCACTCAAATAAAATTCCTTCGTCTGAAAAATTTACGAATTCATTTCATTTCTTTTCGGGGAAACTCAATGAAAAGTCGGAAACCTCCACTAATTAAGAGTATCTACGTGAATTATTTCAGGAGTAAAGAGGTTAATGAACTCTGGCTCATTAACTCATTAGAACATGTCCAATGTAGTCATTGAGATGGTCTCGATGGTTTTCAGAGGAAAAAAAGAAGAGGTGCGGATAAAAAGGCCGCTCATAGCAAGGTTCACTCCACTTTTCTCGTATCACTGAATCTCCGTATTACACCCTACCCGTTTTCAAACCCTTCACGCATAATCCCAAATGAGATAGAGAGAACAAGGTGGGGAATTGGTACACACACACGCATACGGGTGTTGGCAATGAGAGAGAGAGTTGTGCAACGTGCATGGAAGCGTAATGGGCGCATAGTGGTTGGCTGACTGGTGCATTATTAAGTAGTTGAGTGCACGTTAGCGCCATGAAGTGCTGTCGGCTTCTATCAGTATGCCTGTACCGGAGAGGGTGCAGCCAGGAACAAGTCAGGTGAAAGATGGAAACGAGTGTTTTCAGGGGAGACTGTTTATGAGGGATTTAATTTGATACAATGCCGCTTGTGTTCAATACCAACGACACTAAATAATCTCATCTGTGTTAGCACATTTAAAAAAAAAAAAGAGCTCTCTCGATAATTAATGAGAGTGGAGGTATTATTAATAAATGACGTTATTGCGGGACGAAAAAAGACTCCGATAATCTCGTAAAATCCTCACAATCTAAATTTATGTGTAATCCATGGAAATGAATTTTCATTAAAATGGGGAGGAAAAAATGAAGATTTTTGCATGTAAAGTGAATTTAAAATAGGAAAATATGAGACGAGAGTTAGTATTAACTTTTCGAAAGGTTATTTGGGTTGAGTCTTGTGGGAAATTACAACGATGAGATACAGGATTACCGTGGGCTACACAATGTGTCTTATATATATCCTCCGAAAAACTTTTTGGTTACGTTAATGCATTCGTAAGGAAGATTTTAATCCGAGCATTATCGCAAAGATAAAATGAAGAATAGGAGAATGGGGGGGAAAAAAAGGCGTAAAAGCAAGAATGAAAGAGAAAAAAAACGAAAAGAGAAGTTGAAGTTGAGTAGATCCGGTTTGTTACCAGCGTTTTTCAGAGGTACTGAGATAATTAAAGGTACGCTATGAAGAGAATCTCGTTTACGTTAACATTTCTCCTTTTTTTCGTTCGAGGTAATTAAAAGAAAAAAAAAAATAAACTACGTTTGCGAGGAAAATTGTGTTAGGACTTTTATATACAATTTTGTGACGAAAGAAAAGTATTTTTTTTAACGAGCATGATTCAGTAGGATTAATTAGTGAATTTGAATAATTAATTTTCATTTAATTTGTTTTGGAAATAAATAAATGATTTGCCTACTTTTTCCACAATGCTTCCGGTTCGATAAAACTCGAAGAATATGAAGGATTTTCTCCTCTAGCACAGGATAATGGGGATTATGGATGCATATATGTTACAGTAAGAGGGAAATTCAAATTGGTACAATGCGAGAGCACTTTTTTTTCTCCTATGCATTTGTTATTTTTATTCTTGGACGAGAAAGGAGAATCTAATCGGGAAGAAAGCTCCTTCCATCCAGAGCACAGACTCTTCTCCATTCTGTGTAAATACGATTTATTCATTTTTTTTTCTCCTCCTCCCGCTTTTCCTTTCTTCTTGTACTACTATTCTCTTTGATAAAACATATTGAACTCGACTCTGGAGGAATTGCATTTGAGTCTTATAAAATCATATAATCCTCATCGTACTTGTGTTTCGTAATGCGTTAACTACCTGCAGAGTTGATGATGAAAAATCTCCAGTTTCTTAAAATACTCTTCATTGGACCCTTTGATCTACAAGTGAGTGATGATAGCCTTCTCTTGATTACAAGATTAGTTTTCCTCACGTCTGAGAGAGTTCACTCGAGCCACTCCCCAGAATTCTCCAGACGAGAAGGAAAAAAAAAGTGAGAGAGAGAGAGAGAATAGATTTGTCCCAGGGCTCTGATCCAATCGTCGATTCGTTTTCCCCGGGCATTTCGAGGCCACAGTTATCGGCAAATCATCCCTACCCCCTGCCTAATTAATTCAAGAAGCAGTGGGAGTCTATTGAGGTTTGCCAGATTCTTTTTTCTCCGCATTCTCTTTCTTTTTTTTAATTGAATTTAACGGTCAGAAACACATTAACTCGTTTCAATTATCCATTGTATCGAGTGGTGTCCATTAAAATTATCAATATTTTCATTTTCACTCGTCTCCTCTTTTTTTCTTTTTTCTTTTTTTAATTCCTTCCTCGTTGTTCAATGGTAAATTGTCAATGGAGGCATTCACGTGAAATATAGAATTCACGGATTTAATTCAGTCATTTTTAACAATTCTCTTAAATGAGGTAATTTGATTAACGCATTAATTTAATCAACGTATTTCTACAGTTGATAATTTTATCATCATCGAAGAATTTTTCATGTTTATAATTAATATTGGCGGAATTGTTTAGAATTATTTTTTAATGAGTATGTTTGTCATAATTTATTCACATGAGAATAGAAATGAGAAAAATGCTGGGAGTCTATTGTGGCTGATGCTTTTTTGAGGGACATGACGTCTCTGTTATATTTATCATTCTGGCATTTTCTTTTTTCCCTTTTGCCTCACTCGTGCGTATAAAAGAGGTCCTTGGAGCACATTTACCTATGGTTTTGAGTGTCACATGTGTCCCCTCCGGGTAAACACAGTATATAAAGAATACTGATACTTTGTTTTGAGCCCTTTTGGATGTTTTGTCCTATTTCAGAGACAATTTTTACTCGTTTCCTTGACATAGGTCTTTTGTTTACGGGAATATGAAAGAAACGTGAAGAAAATGGAGATTTTTCCTCGCAAATTTCGTAGAGGAATATTGATCCGCAATAGGGGAAAAAAAAAGAAACGAATTTAATATAAACTCGTCAATGTCGAGTTTTTATCGTTTTGATATTTCCGTCAGGGGAAAAAAATATTATATGTGCAAATTGTATTATGCAAGCAGCTAACGTCACTTTTTCTCTTTATCTCATCCCCTCTCTCTCTGTCTGTGAGAACTAACTGTGTTGGAGAGAGTAAAAAATAGATATATACTGGAGAATGAATCGGGCTAAAAGCGAAACACAGAGGGTTGCTGAAACGAACGTTTGAGGCTAGTGAAAAGGGGGTGAGATGAAAGGGAAGAAGTAAAAGAAAGGAATGAAAGTACACGCTTGATCGGACGACGGAGCAACGGTGCAATTTCGATCTCTTTCTTTTCTTTTTTTTTTAACCCCTACCTCCTCTCTCCCGAATTACAGAAGGGATCTTTATTTACGATCGGATCTTATCTGTACCGTCGATAAAACAAAAGGCAAAAAAAGGCCACCACGATACTTTCTTTCGATATATATTCGTCCCTGGAATTTCTCATTATGTATACGATGCGAGCATTTATTTCCTCTCTCATTCTGCACACTCTTTTCTCAGTCTAGTCGTGGAAGGATCAAGCGAATTCCCAATCTTTTAATCTTTCTCCCTTTTTATTGTGTTAAATTTCTCTTATCAAATCGATGTCACACGTTCCAGTCTCCGAGGAAATTCACGCGAGATGGCACGAAAAGATGTGTATTTGTTTCTATCCATTGGGAATAACTGCACAGAGGGAGTTTGCTATTCTCGTAAAACTGGGTAAAAGACAGAAAATGGGGAATATTTCGCTTCTTTTTTTTTTCATTGGGGAAAAAGAGCGAGAGGTAATAAATGAATTTAATCAAGTAAAATTTCAATGATTGATTTTTAAATTTGAGATATGAAGTGAAGAGATTATTTATTCAGTGAAATATGGAGATTGTACAAATAGAAAGGGAATTGGATATATAAGGGATGAAAAGAGTTCTCGAGAGTATGTCTTATTCAAGGTTCGTATCATTATCCATTTCTCGCAAGTAACTCTGAATCTCCCCCAATTCTTTGCTCAAAAGCTTTCACCTTTGTTTGCACATATTCAAAGAGGCAAAATAATGGAAAAAAAAGGGGAAAAGCGAGAGAGATAAATGTTGTGTAGAATGATGAAAATGAGCTCATTAAAGGGATTTTAGTAGAAATTGAGTAATTTTACTCAATTCATTTTTGTTTAATGAAGAGACAGGGAGCACTGGATCACAGGTCATATGCGTGATGACCGCATGAGCACTCCGCAAAACCCACAGGGAGTGTCGACGTAAGGCGATAACGTGATGTAAAGGCTAGGAGAGGGCTAGAGGTGTACTCGATCAATCGGATAATACGATAACGTCGCTGGCGTTATTATCACGATTTTACCGCACCTACACTCTCTCTCTCTCTCTCTCGCGTGTTTCAAGCCCCCTGGGAGGATTAAAGCCCTCGGGAGTTGCTCACGTGAGAATTTCTTTTCATTTGTTCATTCCACGTGATTAAATGATGATTAAATGAGTAGAAATAATTAATAATGTTGATGGAGGATTTTTCCAACTAATGAGTAATTCGGAGAATCGATTTATTTTAGATGGAGATATATGCACAAACGATAAGAAAAAGCGGAAACGTTACGGAGATTGAGAAGTGAGTGAGGGGTCGTTATGTACCTTCCCTCCTCCACCTTTGAATTCAGTATCCGGTAAATAAGACGATAACGGAAGGACTTTAGTTTAGCCCCTCTTTATTCTCGCGATATCAAACATCAATCCGATTGCCCTTAGATAAAACACGGCCCAAAGAACCATTATTCATTATCAAAATACAGTACTTTACATAACAATTCAGTGATTAAGTGGAGTGAGAAGATAAATGTGCCCTGTGCTCTACTATTATCCAACTATAATTTCAGGTGAATTAATGGACTTAAAAATTATTGCGAAAACATTGTAATAAAGTCTTATTCACTCACCGGCATGGCTCTGCTGCTTCTCCTCGGGCTTTTCTCCTTCTGCAACAAAGACGAGGGAATATCAATATTAATAATTCTCATGACACAAGGAGAGAGTTCAACAAATATTCCGAGGGCAATTGCACCAAGTTTCAGGAGCAATCTAAGCCTTTACCACGCACAAATTGCGGCGAGAGGACAAGGGAGAGGAGGGCTTGAGCATCTAGAAGTGAATGAACCTCGTCAAACCCTGGATTCCGGGGGCCAACTTTGATTAATTAAAGTTTAGCCTGCCGAAATTCCAGGCTACATATAGGGCCACAATTTTAATAGTTTTTTTCACGATTAATGAGTTGTTTATGATTATTCGTTGCTCTCTGGCGCCTTTTTTTTTTTTTTGCTTCGGCGTTTCCAGGGAAACCATCGCGTGATCCTCAGGATAAATTCCGTAAGCAGGTGGTGGTTATGCCTGTGCGTGTGTGCCTAGGACCCTTTCTTCTGTTTCTTTTTTTTTACAAGAGACATTCGGTTTAATCGCCATTCGCACGGAATCACGCAACAATTAATTTTTTTAGGAAGTTTCACTCTTGTTCTCATTCTATGTAAATAGAGTTTTTTGTTTTTTCATCAACAAAAGTTGTTCATTTATTTGTAAGAACAAAGAGAATTGGAGATTGTTGAGTGAATCCATTTGTAGGGGAATCTGTTCTCTATTGGATGGTGAATAATTAATAATTTATGAATATCTTTGTGTTCATGAGAAAAAGTTTTCAATAACCCGAAAACTGGAGCATTGTCAGCCTCATGATTTATGTAATATGCCGTGGGTGAGACTAGAGTGAGGACACGCTGTGAAAGAGGGAGTGAAGATAGATTGAAGAAAAATGAAAAGGACAGAGAGATGGAGGAAAAAATAATGGAACATTGAAAGTAAGAAATTGAGCTTTGACGAATTCACAAGAGAGAAGTAGAAGATTTGAGAAGTTCGATTAATTTCAACTTGCCATGGATGTTCAAAAGAGGAGGTAGATGGAATGGGAAATGGTGAGACTGAGATACTGGAGGGAAAGAAGAAAAAAAAACGAAATTGAGAAGTGAGACGAAAGAAGTTAGAAGGTACCACCGACCAATAAAGTTGATGAGAAGTTTAAAAAGAAAATAAGAGACTTGCATTTCTCTCCTTCTCCTTTTCAATGCACTTTTCCTTCAGCAGGGGGATAATTCTTGTGACTACTAAATGTATTAATTACTACCATGAATAAATGATTTTTACATTATAATTTGGATGATGTAAATGACAATTTCTCCGGATTTCATTTGACCACGATTTCCACTACCCTGATCATGTGTGACATAGGAGACCGATAAATTTCAGGAAAACACACTGGAGAGTAGACAAGAGCATCCAAAGTGGACTAGTAGTGGAGAAGAGGAGGAGGATGAATGTGTCGGGGATTTTGCACACGGGGAAACGTTAACCACATTGACGAATAGTTCAGGTATCCACATATCGTGACGGTTTGGGCATCCGAAACCCATAGACCTATCGATTTCCCATACTTCGTGATAATAACGTATTTCATGGATGTGTGCTACACTATTCTCTCACTTCCTCTCCCCCTTTTCTGCAAAATCTCCGCTGACATTTATATACATATACATGTATATAAATACAGTGAAACATTGACATGATGTATCTACATTTAATATGGAAACCCGTGTGCGCACTTTGCGCCTCCTGTTTTCCCACCAGCCATGTGTCCAACTCTCCCTCTAAATGCAATTCTACTGCGTTCACCAATTTCCAATCCGATGTACCATTTTCACCAGAAAAAAATGGGAAAAAAAAAAAAAAAAGCAAGAGGAGTGTCGCCAATACTGGAAAAAGGTAAAAAATTCGGCAAAACCAGAGAGTCCGATTTCAACGCTACACCCTGACACAATCCAACTGCATTTTCGTGTTTCATACTCCCCTCTCCAATGAATGCACTTGCAAATCTTGACGTCCATTGTTATTTAAAATAAAAAATTGGCCCGAGTTTATTTTAGATTTACTAGCAGAGAAACAATGATAAATTCATGAGAGGTGTTTAACCCCTCGGATGATTCGTTTCAGGTTATTTTTATGGGGCTCATTCCAATTCAGTGTTAGGGGGAAAGTATTTGCAAAAGATAGACGTGAGAACATCGCACTTGATGTACTGTGGCGAATAGTTCTTACGTTTCTCACATATATATATATACATCGTAAAGAGTCTCAGTATGACAAGTGGCACTTGAGTTTGACGCGTATAATGTTCTTTCGAAGAAAATGAGAATGTATGTAAGGAAAAACGAGGAAAACGTTGTTCTTCCACGAAAATAGATATTTTATTGTATTCTCTCGAGGGGAAAAAAAAAGAAAATATCCTTTGTATCGATAAAGTCTTTGTTAAAATGATATCTTTAACGAAGAACAATATTCCTTTCCGATTGTCGCCAAGTTTTAACGATCCCAACGTTTGCTTCACCTGTACTACTGTCTTTAGTATTACGAAAGCAATGAAAAATAGTAAAAAAGGATAAAATTGTCCAGCAGAAATGAATTCAAGGGGAAAAGCCATTAAACACTTTGAAAAATGAAATTAAATTGAATTTTTTTCATTTCAATTCATCCTTTTTCCTTGAAAATTTTATATACGGCTATTTATTACGATTCGTTGAGTACGGTGATACGCGTCCACTGCAGACCAACCATAAAGGTTACGAAACCTCCTGTATATAATATATATATATATATATATATATAGAAATATGAGAAAATCCATGCTCCTTTTTTTTCTCTAGAAATGGCCGTTTTCATTTCGTTTCCTCGTATATATTTTCTGGCCGACGATTCTTTATATGTGACGCGACCATACGTTTCTATATACGTAGCGTCGCAGTAGGATATATCGTTGCGCGTTAATATTGTTTGGGGAGTTATCGAGAGACACGCGTGGAGGGAATCCGGATCACGTAATGCCATTGACAACTTGGATGCTTGACAAGGGGATGAATTAATTGCTTGCTCTAGACAAAATGAAGGTGAATAAAATCATACGACTTAATTAATGACAAACAGATGAACACGAGGATGAAACAGTAGCAGAGTTAAAGCGATAAGCTGTATGGAGCGTGAACGAGCTTTGTTTCATGTTTCCGTCGATTAGTCATACCGTATTAATTTGCTGTCCGGTTAAATGCGGCTGGTAGTAGCCTCTGGCAAACTCAAAATAGATTTACCATCTATATCTTCTCTTTCTCCATTATCGTGTATCCCCGTGAATTCAATATCTATCCCACAAACATGTGAA
Source organism: Aleiodes testaceus (assembly GCA_963565655.1). Classification (NCBI taxonomy): domain Eukaryota; kingdom Metazoa; phylum Arthropoda; class Insecta; order Hymenoptera; family Braconidae; genus Aleiodes; species Aleiodes testaceus. The sequence goes on from OY751423.1 coordinate 54,433, forward strand.
TGAACGGAGAGAAGAGAAACAATTCAATGAAAGAATCTCAATCATTTTATCGGTGTGCCAACTGGATTACATCTACCCTACATTTCCTCCCCTGAATAATAATAAATGTAACAATAAAAGTGTGCACATGTGTGTTTCGATACTTTCTCCATACTTCCTCCTCTTTTCTTGCATTTGAATGGAAAGAGGGAAAAGAGAGGAAAACTTGTCCCGTGGGGATGCTACCAGGACATGGATACTGGGGTTCACCTTCCCCGAGGTGTCGAATCAATACGCAAGTCAGCTCTGTACCTCTTTCCTCATCCCTCTCTTGGGATCTCCCAGAGACTTCGTGACTGTTGAGGCATGGATCTGAATTATAAAACTATTCCCCAATTTCTTGATTTGTGGATTAAGGCAGCGATTCCAATTATGTTAGGATAACATTCGTCATTTGGTTCAGCTAAATTATTGCAAAAAAAAAGGCAATCTATTCATTGAAGTACCTCGTTGATTGAGGGGTGCAGTACTGCACAATAAAAGCCTCAAAGCTTCATTCCAATAGCGGAGCACTGATCAGTCATTCATGAACGTTGAATTAATGTATTTGCAAATTAAATACACCGTAAATTTCATAATGAACCTGTTTGAAGCTCGCCATTCATTCATCACTAGTTTTTGCATTATTGAATTTCATGATTCAGAAGGAATTTTTTTGCAAAATAATTCATAGAAACGGTCAATGAACCTCTTGCATGTTTGTCAATGAAATTTTTCATATTTTTCCTGTGTATTTAGCCGCAGCCCATGTAATTTTGCGAGCCTCCCTCTTTTTATTGTTATTTTCAAATTTTTTTTTGTTTAATTTCTCCGTTTTCTCTCACTCCATGCCTCTCTTAACCGTCCCCATTGACTCTCCCGTGGGTGCCAATCAGTTATGCGGACGAGCGTTCGTTAGTTTCACCGAATCCAATTTCAAGCCAAAGCGTTAATGAAAAAAAAACCCAAAAAAAACAATTGCAAATAATGGAAGAATAAAAATAAGCCTCACGACCGCAATTAGGTTTTCGATTAAATTTCAATGAATTTCATTTCCAATTACATTATTATTTTCCTATTTTCCAGGGTAAAAAAATCATTCATCTTCATTTGATAAGTTATTCCCATTAATGAAAATTCAAACAATGTTGTAATTTTTATTCATAATTATTAATTATGATTGATTGAAGTTTGATAATAACTTTTTACCCGTGGAAACTTTCAAAGACTATCGAATGATTCTCTATTTTTTCTAATAAACCCTTTATTATTCCAACTTTTCAAATACCCCCGGTTGGAATTGTCGGAGAACAAGTGGAGTTGCAGCTGGGATCGTTTTCCTCTGATTGCATTTTTGTATCATTGATTTTTATTGAGTCATTGGAAAGGATGAAATTTCCCTGAGAATCAATGAAGCGTAAATTAAATTGAGAGGAAATAACTCAACAATAATTGTTGTCAGGGTAGCATTATTTCTTGTAATAAATTCGAATTATTGAGATGAGATAAATAGATTAGTAGAGTATGATGATAGAGCAGAGTTGAAAGGTGCCTGATGCAGGATCATAAAGCTTGAGGTTAAAAAAATAAACAGAATAAAGGAAAAGCACCCAGTGCGAATGCCCCTTGGGGGTGTGTAGTGGGTTGGATTGGCATGAAAGATACAGAGCTTGGTTTGAAGTTGGTTAAAACGTCGATAAAATTGACGATCGTAAAGCTCTCGCGTTTTTCCGAGTCTCTCAGCACGTATTTTCCTCGTGCTGTTGTACATGTGAGCGGAGCGTCTGTCTACAGCACTACTTTACCCACTAAAATTGCGGATACTAGCGAGGAATAAAAAGAGAGGGAGAAGTAAAGGAGAAAAGGAAAAACAGTTTTACTCGGGACGGAAAGTTTCATTACCGGGAAATGAGAGGAGATAAAGTTGAGTTTTGGCTCGTGAAACGAAAATAGAGTGGGGGCAAGAAGAAGAAGAAGGGTAGAATTGATGCTTTGTATTAGAAAAGTTTGTGATACTTTGGCTATGCTACATTTAAGATCAAGTCAATTTTTTTCAATACTTTTTTCCATTAAATTCCATTGGAATGAAAATTAAATTATTTCCCAATGTCTTTACAATTAAATGAAAGTATATTATTCTCCTCCTCTTTATAAATAATGAAAAAAGGAGGTAAAGTATGAGACATAAACCGGAAGTAGCAGAACTATGTGTCGCCCGTTCCCACCCTTTGCCTAGTGAAATTTTGCACGGAGAAACAGAGCTTGGGTTTTTAGTTTCTTGTCTCGACATTCGTGCACGACTTTGGGATGAGTAAGCGAAGAAAACAGTAAAGATAGAAGTACACAGTGTGGGGTGAGGTGGGGTGGAGAGGAGCAACTCCGGACACGGACCAGGGAGGTACAATGAGAGAAAGGCAAGAACTGGACGCTCCAGAGGAGAAGGACAATTGTTGTGCACCCACAAAATACTCTCCTCAACATACGTATATATAAATTCCACTCTCTTCTTTTCTTCCCCCCCCCCCCCCTATTCCGGAGCCATAATAATAATAATGATGATGATAATAACGAGGAGATGGCAAGAAGTTGCTGAGAGATTCGTGGGAGCGTATAAAGGCGAAATGGCGCGGAAGAAACACACTTTTTTTCTCGTCTCTTCATCGTTTTTGTTAAATAAAAAATTGTTGTTTTTCCTTTGCCTCAAGTCTCGCCATTTGTTTCTCTTTTGTCAATGATTTTCCATTGAATAATATGAAATTTCAATGGGAATTAAGGATGCTCCAACAATATTTACAGTTCATTAGCTAATTGAAGTTGGGTATTGATTTGAATCAGGTAGACGAGAGGTAAAAGGCTCATTGAGAAAGACCCAGAGACGTGGAGTATCGTGCAAACCGCAGGCTAATTAGCCCCTTGGTTTTCCTATACGTGATCGTATGCGCAGGTTTAGAATCACTCGGCTATAACCTATTCGGCTTGCCACCAAATCTGACTGAGCCACCGCTACGCTCGGATTATCGTCTATAAATCCGTAATTCACTGGCACTATCGTCCACGGCTACACCATATGCCGCTGTATTTTCCGCTTTGCCATCGTCATAAAGTCTCTGTGATCCTCCATCAACGTAAACCAAAATTTCAAAACGTCATTTCAAGTAATTATCATTTTTTTCCCTACAATATTCTAATTAATCGTTACTTTGGATTGCCTTCCGTGAGAAAATCTCGTACCAATCGTTTTTAATGAGTTAATTAAAGATTTCATGGTATCGTACGCAAGTTTTCACGTTCCGGCAGTTTTGGAGTCGTTCTTTTTAACGATTCTTCCTTTTTTTTTCATTTTTTCGTTCATTGTTGCTATTTTTATGGAGCATTGTTTCGATGAAACTGGAGCACGATCAAACAACATGAATCATCTCTCCGTTTTATTTTTCATTCTCTCTTTTCACTTCAGGTTAGGAAAAATTTTTAGGCCAGAAATTTACATCGAGAGGGATTTTTTTTCATGACCTACAAACATTCCTCACTGAATTATTAAAAATGATAATTAGTAAATTAAAACTTTGTTCTTGATTATGATAAATGTCAATTGATTCATCTCTTTCCCTTCCAGAATTGGTAATGAACTTTTTCTATATTTTCTGAATATCAAGATATTCCCATTTGAATTTTTAATTCGAAGGCACAAAAGTTTTTTTTCAATTTGCATTTTAAATTTCAATTATTTCGTGGAATAATCAATCGATTTTCACCAGAGAGAGAGAGAGAGAGAGAGTTCATGTTCTCTTCTATTTCCACCGATGGCTTTTCGATCGTTAAAGAGTGGCAAAAAAACTGAGATTTCGGTGTCTTTTGTGTACATGGCTAAGCTGACGCTTGACTACACACGTAGCAACTTGAAACGTTAAAATAGGTCACCAATGGCTTATGTGTTCATACAGTGTTCAAGTGAATACGAAAAAGTCACTTTCGGATGACACGAGAGATCGATTCTATAGAGTAGAGTCTTTGAGAAGAACGAATCGAGTGAATGCTTCACATCTACCATTACTATAGAAATTAAAAGTAATAATTGATGCATTACATTGGCCTCTCATTACAACAATCACACACCTGTTGCTCATTTGTCGGCTATTACAATATTTTTTTTCTTTCCCCCTGTCCTCGATAAAGTAGACTTTTCTTTGTGCATCAAGGGCTAGTTGTTCTCAATTGATTATTCCATGAGGTCACTTACTCGGAATCCAATTTATTCAGTTCAATTTGCACGAATCAATGATTTGAAATAACGAGGAATTTTTACATTAACAAAAAAGTGGAACAAATTCATTTCGTCTTTACCGCCTCAAAGGAGTAACATAATTGTGTGTTTTGTGCAGGAGAATATAGGAGAAAAGAAGAGAAAGCGAGTTGGGGAAAAATAGAGAAGTATGTTGAAGGTAAAAAATGAGAGGAAAATAGGTAGGAAAAATCGTAACTGATCCTTAACGAGCTCCAAATGACCCTTGCTCGTAAAATACTCTTTTATTCGAGTGTGTTGGACCTAGTGAGAGGCTAATGACCTATTTAAACTGTGCGCATGACTATTTTTTAGTTTATTTAAGTTTTATGCAGAGTTGAAGTGGTAGGCTCGAGTGTAACGAAAATATGTTAAATGAGAACGTGCAGATAGGTTAGATTTCGAGGGATTAATCTACGTGACTTCTTGGATTACAGCGTGATGTCATTGGCTCATTCGACACCTCATTATCTTATAAAAATATGCCTCTCCTCCTCGGTAAATGTTTAGTTTTGTTTATGCTGAGTGAAATGACTCATTTATTATGTCTTTTTTGAGCTCAAATTTAACGGAAAAATCTGTGTAATTATTTCACCGAAACAATTAATATTTAATCGTCTTTTTATTTGAAGTTAATTTTTTTACGGTCTGGTAGTTTGAACAAGAAAGCACTTGGGTCAAAATTGGTGATACGATGGAGGTCTCTCGCACGCGCACACACCAAGTTCAGGTGACAGATGGCCGACAAAGTAGGAATTTTAGCCATGGAATGTCAGCTGTTGCTACTAGGGCTCTTGTGTGTAACACCCAGCTGCTCTTAAACATGCACTCGGTCCCTCGGAATTATTTTATCACTTTTTTTTTTTTAACCTTCGTTTTAAACAATGAAATTGTATTTTCATTCTCGAGAGCATGATGGTGCAGGAAATTTTAATGACAGATAAGTGCAGGCAACATTGACACTTCAAAGCAACTTTTCCGAATGGCGTCGTTAAAAAGTTTTGGGGAAATTTCGGATGGACACCGGTTGAATAATTAATTTACAAAAATCCCCCAAAGTTACGTAATTAATTAGATAATTGAAACACTTACCCGTAATGTTCTGGCAAATTTACTGGCCTCCATCATGGTCTTCTCCACTTCAAATGTACTCTTGTGTAATTCTCTCTGCAACAGAATAAAAAAAGAAAAATAAATAAAATGAGAGATCATAAAAATTTCATTCAACAGGAAAAGAGGAGAAATGGTTAGGGTCAAAGACGTGTGGGTCAGAGAGTGGTAACTGGACCTAACATTATGTTCACTCACATTTTCACTCCCAAGAGTAAAGTAATGTAGCATAGAGGAACAGATGTGTAGCTTAGTTATGTCCAATGAAGAGCCCAAACAACTAAACATCTCTTATCTACTCTGAGGAATGATCTCGGGAAATAAGAAGGAAAAGAATCAAGTTTACTTCACAATCGTGCCGACAATTTATCGGTTAATTAACTTTGAACGAAATTTCTTCACATGACAAATTTTTTTTCAGGAAAAAATTAGAGTTGAAAAAATAATTAACAGACTCTTGAATGGCTTTAATTATTTAATTCATTTATCCTTCTTCATAACCTTTGAAATGATGCAGAATTAAATTGTCTTCTTTTCCACTCATTGGATGAGTTTAAAATTCACTTGAAATTGATTAAAACTCGGTGAATGAAAAAGTAGCTGATGAAATTTTCACGTGTCAACTGAAGTGTTAGTTAGAACGCCAAAGTCACCCTCTTTTTATTCAATAAATTTATCACTCTATGAGTAAATAAAATTTACGTGGAAAATATCCTACGGAAAATCAAAGTTTCGTATTAAATTAGCGTTGGACAATTTTCAGGATTTAATTTTGAATTAGGGTCCTTTCGTTTGGGATAATTGCATTACTGCTAATTCGAAATAAAACAATAGCCATTTCTCATTGAATTTCACAAATTTTACCTATTAAAACCATTTCACCGCGTTTCGCGGATATTACGCAATTATTCTCGTATATTTTAGGAGACAAGTAGAATGACATTAAGGAAGATAGAATAAGAGGATTTTCAACCCTTGAGGCGAATGCTTTCGCACGTTGAAAATAAATTGACGTGACTAAATTCCCAACGTCGGAGAATGCCTTTGAATTAAAGGAGTCCAGGGCATTTTGTGGCTGCATATACACAGCCACTTTACCTGTCCCTTGAAAAACCCTTTTTATTAACGGAATTAATGGGAAATAGAAGAGAGGAAGAGTTCAACGGATCAGATGTAGATTCAATAAAGCTCATAGGAACAAGTGGAAATGAATTTCCTGATTTTCCCAGCATCCTACCGCTGAATATTCAATCTTCCTAAGGCTTCTAACTCATTTTCCCTCTATTTCATAAAAAAAAAATTCCCCATAAAAATGGGCAAATTGTTGAGCCCGCAGCTATCAGTGTAAACACTTTTGTATGCTGGTATTTATTTTCCTCCAATTATTTTTTTCAATTAATGCGCATTTTTGATTTATATCCACTCTTTTATTTGGGAAAAAAAATCCCCTTTTTCCTTCATCTCAAGACAAGTAAAATAATGTGGCAACAGTGAAAGATCTCTTGAACGCTGGGTCAACATACTCCCAATGTGGAACAGGGCAATTAGGTGGAAACGAGAAGGATATGCGGGTGAGCACAGAATGAAGAAAGAATTTACACAGAATTATTATTATTTATTCTTTTAGTGTAATTGACAATGTGGAGAGAACGAAATTTCAATTTATTTGAATTTTAATTGAGGCCAGGTGTACTGCAAACATATTTGATTTCACTTTGCTTTCAGATGAATTCGAAAAATCTATTTGAACTACACTAGAATATTTTATTCATGGACACATGCTCATTTTGAAATTGTATATTATGAGAAATCGAGAGAAATATAGGAGATTTAATTTTTTTGATGATTCCATCGGAAAGATGAGGAAATTTTAGGCGGAAAACATGTGTCGAAATTAATTTTTTTCAAGTTTTTGGAAAATTCTATTTTTTCACCCAGATTTGAAGGGGTTTACCTTGGAAAAATTACAAAAAATCACATTTTTGGCAATATCTCCGGTTCGATTTGTCGTAGCGCATTGGGATTGCGCTTAAATTAAAGGTCTCATCGTCCCCCACATCTCCCCAAAAAATCATTGATTTTTATCGAAAATTAAAAAAGTTATGGGCCAAAAAGTGATTTCCATAAAATGGCTTGTAACTTGATCAATTTTTGATAAAAATCGATGATTTTTGGGGGAGATTTGGGGGACGATGAGACCTTTAATTTAAGCGCAACCCCAATGCTCTACGACAAAGAGAACCGGAGATAGTGTCAAAAAACCGATTTTTTCAAAACTTTCCAAGGTAAACCCCTTCAAATCTGGGTGAAAAAAGTTGAAGTTGCAAAAAACTCGAAAAAACTAATTTCGACACATGTTTTCCGCCTAAAATTTCCTCAGCTTTCCAATGGAATCATCAGAAAAACTCAATCTCCAACCGTACAATCAGAATGTCCATTCTACCCCGATATGATAAACAAAATGAGCAAAGTTTTCAAGGATTTTCCCAAGATCCCCAACACGTGCTCCTTTCTTCAGGGACACTGAAGAATATCTATTGATATGAGAAATCGTTTGGGTATTTTATTTGTTTATGTCTTAACCTTTGTTATTTTTTCTCTCACGCAAAAGTATACGATGAGTCAATACGAGCCTTAAAAAAACCATTGCGTGACTCTGTGTAATCAGAGGAGGAAAAAAAAAATGATGTTTTTCTATTTTCACTCGGGAATTTTACGACACCACGTACAGAGGTACCATATGGTATCACTTTGTTTTTTCTCCCAAGATGAGAAAAATTTCTTTTCTACCTAAAATTGAAACATTGCGAGGTAAAAATAAATGAAGAATTGTTATTTCTGGGGGAAAAAAAACTAATAGTACGTGATAATTCTTTGAAATTGCTTGAAGCAAAAATTGAAATGACATTCTTGCAATAAAATGGCAAGAGATTTTCCAGATTTGAAGGAAAAAAATTGAGCCACGTGCCGGGAAAAGCACAAAGAAAAGGTCAAGAGGGGGAAGGAATTTGGTCCCCCTGTATGATAATGCAGCAGGTAATTTCCGGAGCGTGTGTGACAGAAGGGGTAAAAATAAAAGAAGGGCGGGGAGAGGAGAGAGGTCAAATACAGAGTAGAGTCGAGTGAAGTGGTGCGGGACAACGAGCCAGACGACGTACCAAGTATATAAACGACCCCAAAAAAACCTACATACCAATCGCACTCTCTCTCGCTCTATTATATCCGGTCTCTTTAGTCTGCACCATATTCCATATCACGCGTGATAGAAATTTCAAACCTTTCAATTTACAAAAAAAAAAATTGAATCGAATAAAACCGATAATTCACGGAGAAAGGTAAAAAAACGAGTTACTGCAGTTTAACCGTTTTTTTTTGTTTTTTTTTTTCAGTGAAAAAGAACGGTCTAATCAAAAAAATACATTATAATGAAGTCTTGTTGGTTTCACTCGCGAGTTAATTAATTTATTACTAATTAAAATCGTCATGTTGCCTTTGATTTCAGTAATTAGCGAGCAAATGAAAGGATATGTGTATACAGAACGTAAATAAGGATATAGAGTAGTTGACTGAATGAGCGTCTGCCTCTGCTTTTCCCGAAAAGATAACTCTCTAACGTTAATTAACGCGAGCATCGCCTTCAATCAGATTGATCATAGCATTTTTTTTGTATTTGCATAAACCAAGTTATAAAATTTTCAAGGAAAAATTCCATGAAATCACTCCGATAATGCCATAAATAAAAGCAAGTTACAAAAGCAACTTTAAACGGAAGGAAGTAATAATAATCCCCACAACGATGCTTGGTTATACACTAATAAATCATTTCTCGTGATAACGGCAGAAGCCAATTATTTCTGCCGTACACCCTTTGCCTCTCTCTACAATTCCCTTTACCTCTCGCACTCATTGCATCCATAATTGCGTGTACCCGCCGTAGTGTTACAGGGTGGAGATAATTTATTGGGTCCACGAGGAGAGAGAGACTGTGTCTTATCATTTACCTCGAATAAGAGCCAATTCGTGACGATATTAAAAGCCATGGGATAAATAGCTTGTTGTATTTTTACTAAATCAAAATTAAAATCCATCTCTCACTTAATAATTCAAACTGGCAAACGAGAATGTAAATTCCTTAATAAATTGCAGAGCAAACAAACAAATAGTTTCCTTGCATAAATGCATAAAAAATGACACAGATCATGCATTTATATTTTTCCCCAGTGTAATTAAGATTGGGAAGTCGGGTCAGAGCAATTATAAGGGTCATCTCTCTCTCTCTCTCTCTCTCTCTCTCTCTCTCTTTCCCTCACTTCTTGGCATTTATTTTTCTACCATTTTTTTTTCCTCCACTTGTATTTATCGCCGCGACTAATTATTCGTATGCGTGCATTTATAATTTTAAATAGAAATGCATGCACGCGAGCAAACTAACGCACCGTATAATACGTCTACACAGAATTACGGAGGGGAAAAGGGCTTTTTTCAGTTCACTGTGTGTAACTGAACAAAGACAAATCGTGGGACACCGCGCGCGCGCGTGTGTGTGTGCTTTTGCCCAGAATTTTTTGACTTTTATTTTCTCCGGTTTGTTTTGCTTCATTTTCATTTCATTTTACTCATTTTTATCCCCGGCTCTTCTTCTTCTCCTTCTCTCCTCTTCTACACACGATACACAATCTGCGGTGGATCTTGAAAAGGGTATACACCACCGGATGTGACGTCAGCGGTCACGAACGTGGTTCTGCTGGTTTTATGCAGTTGATCTTGTGCAAGGAATTTTTTAAAATGTTCTTCATCCACTTTATTTTTTTGTTTACTTTTTGCTTTAACGTTTTGCGAAGAAATGTAGTCGGGAATTCTTGAGGTTTTTGACTTGTCTGGTATGGAATTTCTAGGTGTTTTTTGCTTGAGGCAAAAATTTCGATAGAATGAGAAAAAAGATTGCCAAAATAGACTCACCCTTGAAATTGTCCTGTTGTCACTGTGATACTGCATCTCGTTCTCAATCTGCAACAAAAACCATAAAAACAGGATGAGTAATTTGTTGTAAATGTATCATGTATTTTCATCGCAGCAAACAAATATCTCAATTGCACAAATTATGAGATATGAGTTTAAATAACGCAAACTCGTAAAAACACACTGGAAAATGGAGATAAATTGACACATGGAATAATAAATGATGATATAATATTTTGAGTAGGAGAAATATGAGGCCACGTGTTCAGGCACACGCTCAGTGGCTGTATTGTGTACTTGGTATTATTTGCGACTAATCAGAATGGCCGTAGGGCGTCTACCAGCCGGTGCTTGATTACCAGAGAGCATTGGAGAGAGAGAGAGAGAAGGAGCTGCTGGCCATGGTATACACCGGCTGGCATGACTGACTCTCCCATTGCCTCCAACAACTTACTGTATACAGTATATATATATATGACCCCTGGGAGATTTTACAAGATATACTCATGCAAGCACGAGTCTCAGTACACGCACGTACTTTACAATACTTTATGAAATATTGAAACATTTGTTTGTTGGAAAAAGAAAATAATATTGTACACGAAAAATAATGAAATAAACGTCGTTACAATTCCGCAGCCAATAAATATCATTTTATTTCTTCTCTGACAGACATGAGGCCATAGACATTCCCTTTGTTGCTATGCCATTATAAATTTATGAGTAAACTCAGTACCGGCGTCGATTGTTTGACCGAAAAGTTAATTTCTCATTCCTTCTGATCAATGATGCAACGAGAATGAGCTCCTGCGGACAGTCTGCAACATTCTGTGTATACTCAAGCATAGTCATGGCAGACGGTGTATTTACGCGCTCCTTCTCTTCTCCTTTGGCCGAAAATTTACCCCGAGGGGAAGTGCAAATGATGAGAGACTCTTCTTCTCTCTTTCAGAATGACTAATTTCTTCTTTTTTTTTTAGAAAATTGAAAGTACGAATAACGAAATTATGATTGGGCACCCTTCGCTTATTCACTCAAAACCTCAGGGGAAAGAACGTTTAATGATATTTGAAATGTAACACCCGAGCAATTGCATTACACGTGTGACAAGGGGATAAGATGAGTGCGGTGGGTGAAAATTAAATAAAGTGCCCGAGTGATTACCATAGTTAGTGGCACTTTATTCGTGATGGAAGAAAAATGAATGTGCATGAGAAGAACCTCAACGCTTCAAAGATGAGTGTTATTATTATACGTTCGTGAATTCTTCGGGCTCTTCACTAAATTCTGAAATGCAAATAATGCAAAAATGGGCTTTACCCCTTATGTACCAAGTAATTCCGGTAGACGTCACGTGCATACACTCCTGTCACACTCTAACCTCTTGAGATAAATATTAACATATCCCTCGAAAAAATTCCTTCACAAATTGAAGGGAAAAAAACAAGACGGAGCACTCATTTCAATTTTTAAATAAGCCAATGATTCTTTTCAATTGAATGCGAAAAAAAAATAAATGCGGAAAGATATATAGAATTTAAAAATCTACGATGAATTCATATTTTTTTGTATGTAAATCAACGTATGCATAACGTTGCCAATGAATATTCCGTTGGGATGCGTGTAAAGGAGGCACTGAAAACGTGGCAGCAGAGAGAGACTCTTGGTATCGATAATGTTTCCAACTTTATTTACGCTTTTGAATATTGTATTTTCGGGTGTGTGTTATGAGGGTGAGAGGTATGGGTTTAATGGATTGCTGAGGCAGGGGTGCTTATTAATATGGATTTTCCAAGGGGGATTTCCTTTGTAAATGCGCCTGTTATTATTCTCACCGAGTTAAATAACTCAGAGAGAGAGATGGGGTAATTACTTTTCTGTTATATCAGCTTCAGAAATCAATGAAATTGGTATGTGTACTCTCACATTTGGATAATTATACGTTCAGGAGGAAATACCTTCTAAATTGATACGAGTACGGGTTTGCCTATGATTCAGCAAGATTGCCGGGTGAATTTACGCTCAGAAGAATCCTAGAGAAATGAATTTAATTGAACTCTGCAACTCCAATGAAATGGCTTCATAAGCTTTGAAAATTTTCAACAATAAAAGATGCAAAGGTTCCTTCACCTTTGGATCCCAATCTCGAATATTTACAGCCCCAAAAAATAATTCCTTCTTTTTTTTTTAAGCCCTCGCAGTCCATTTGCCTGCATCTGCCTGTATGCCCGACTAAAGTACTCGCATCCTTCACGTACAAAAATATATACACAGAATACAGGAGTGGGAATCGCCACTTGCTTCGGCTTTTTAAATGCCACTTCCGCCCGATAATTTCTCTTCTCGTTTCCTCTTTTTTTTTCTTTTTCTCGTCTACTTCGTCTTCAGAAAAAGTGTATAGAGATACGTTGGTCTGTAGAGGTGTATAGAATGACGTGTGGGATTTTTAAGGGAGTTGGGAGAAGGGGGAAAAGTGCGCCGTAAAGTAGACCGGCGACGCCCGGCGACAGCTGGCAGAGACAGTTGCTGAGGCAAAAGGGCCGCGCCCTCAGCCCTTGTTACCCACCACACTGGGGTCGAATTTTTCAGCTCTTTATTGGTACTTTATTTTCCAAAATGTATTTCCAGAAATGAAAAATTCTATTCACGACTCCATGAATATCCGGAAAATTTCCTCCAATATTTATTTATTTTTTTGCCTCGTTGGAATGTTAATGGAGACTTTTTTTTTTTGTTTATTATTTTCCCCCGAAAATTCTTTTATTGATATCAACTTTGCCATTAATCCAAAGAGAGAAAGCCAGATGCATCGAAAATCCCAGTGTCACCACGAAACGAAAATGGGGAGGGGGATTCACTTGGTGGAGGTCATTATCTCGAATAATTGATCGAGAGCAGACGTACACGTATAAACAGGGCTTTATCCACGTTTCTGTGTCATGATGAATTTGAAAAATAGGAGGAAACAACAAAAGCAATGGAAAATAATTCAGATCTTAGGACATGATAAATGTGTGTGTTGGGCGTGTCAATAAGAACTGATAAACGAAATTAATTGAAGAGTAAAGAAGCTGAGAGATAAAGAATTTGTGAATTATACTCTGAATGTGGCTCGAGGGTTGATAAAAATTCCACAACAATGGGAAGATTAACAGAATGGCAGTTGGACAGTAGGTGGTAAAATAATGTCTTTACTCATCAGTGATGGTGGTTAAAGGCACATCGTTTCTCATGAATGAGGTATTAAAATCCACCGGGTGCCCTTTATTACGTTTTTATTGTCTTCTGGTTTAATCTTTTATGCAAGAACAGTTTATAGGGTTTTGCGAAGTGGAGAGTTTTTCCTTTTCTACGTTTAATGATGAGAATGAAGAGAGAAAGATTATCAAAGTATTCAGAGAATAATAAAAGAAACAATTTCATGAAAATCGTAAAGGATGGCAAGTTTTTTTATGAAAATTCCAGAGTCTAAAGAAGTGCACTAACATGATTGAAGAAAATAGAATTAAATAAACCGCTGAGATTGACCCAAATCCTTAGGAAAAAAAAAAAAAATCCCACAAGTCTGACAGTGACAAAAAAAGCACACGATGATATCGTAACTCTTCTGGTATATCCTCTCATCTGCACACAGCCATTGCTCTCGTGCTCGTTTCTCTTATCTAAAGTCACAATAATCCGTTCCGTCGTGTAACAATGGGGGCCCAGAGTCAAATGGCATATACGCTTCCTACTTCTAACGAGAGAACCTTCTCTATTTCCCACTATAACGCTGGCCTTTTCTCTCACAAAACAACAATCGATAAGGGAACACCATTTAAACCATTTGAGATTTCACTTCAATTTCTTCAACAGTTGAGCATAATTATTTAAATAATCCATCAATGAATCCTCAGCCACTCAAATTTCGACACAAAGTGGGTGTTATATTGCTTCCCCTCGCCATTGTACGATAATGCACGTTGTACCGTGGATAATCGTTCGTCCCTTCATCCCCAAACTAATCGTGGGGCTCTCATGTATGGTTCTCTCATTTCGTGTGAAACGCACTGAAGGTAAACAATAAATTTGCCACTAGTGATCACCTGACGTTGGGGATATTACCCGACGCGGTGCCTACGACACACAATGTGACGCGTCCCGCGGGAAGTGTACTCGTATCACATTCATAATAGCCAGTTATAAATAGTAAATCCTTCACACTCCCTGGTAAATGCCAATGAAATAAAGTCTCCTACTTTTACATTTATCGTCATATAATGAGAAGGATTGAAATAGTTTAAAGACATTGTATGATTGTTCGAGATTAAGCTTCCACCTCGTCTGACAACAATGCGCGTAATCAAGCAGTGATGCGTGTAAAATTGAGTCAGGCACGTGGGGGAGAGTTACACTTCTTCTCCCTTATTCTCTGAGATCCAATTATTCCACGAACTCATTCCTTGATTCGTCCTTCTCTTTGTCACGATAAATTAAGTTTGATTTTTCATCTTAGTCTCGTGTAATTTTTCCAAGTAACAAGTCATTTAATAAAATCAAGGGAAAAATTAAAGATTAAATTGTAGTAGAGTTAAATTTATGCATCCACGGATAAATTGTGAAATTGCTTATCTAGCTATGAAGTGGAAGTAAGAATTGAAAAAGACATCGCTCCAATGAATTTAATGTAGGAAATGTATAAATAAAAATAAGAAATATGAGGGAGAAATGAGGAAAATGCAGTTGGATATATGTACAGGAAAAAAGCGAAGAAGGGAGAGAAGAGAAGAGAAGTGGTGATACGGATGAAAGAGTTGGCAAGTAAAGACGACGGGTTTTGAGTCTTGCGGTTATATTTATTTCTCTCCTTCTCGCTATTACCTCTCTCGTAACTTTACAAGGAGTTTCTTCCCCTTGAACGTATCTAACCAAGTATAAACGTGGATAATATCATTGTTGAAATGAGGTAACTAAAGAAATAGAGCTTAAGAGTTCAGAGGGAACGATGAAAAGAAGGCAGTTTACAGACGAAACAACACGAGATATCGAAAATATCTTCCACTAATTTCAAGCGATTTTGCACAATGTACATCAGCAAATTCCAACCGAAACTCCAATGTGTTTGTTTCCCTATAACGTTTTGGAGCTGAAATTTCTCGGGTTTTCCCCAATGAGATAATTTCCCATCTCCTTCTCTCAAATTACTAGCCACAGAATCTTCATGAAACGTGGAAAATGTTCGGAATTGAGAGAATGTAGTAATTTTCCCTTTATTTTTTATTTTTTTGAGGATTCCAATGGAATAAAAATACTTGACAAATCACTCAGAGAACCTGAGGAATGCTTCTAAGGTTCACCGCACTACGTTGGAAAAGGATCCCGCAGAGAATTTCCAGGTCCTCGCACAGGTGAACGCCATCAAAGGACCGAGAGAGTCTATGCACGGGGCCGAAAAATCACCGGTTAAATTGTACGGAAAATTCATCCTGTCCATAAAGTACATTTCAACGAGAGCATTGCACCACTTGTTCATTCATTTTTTTTCATTCTCGAGATTAATTGAGAGGAGAGACTGATAATAACCTATATTTGTTAATAACCTGAGGCTCCTAGCGTGAACTTTCGACGCCTTCTTTCACTATTATTATTATTCTTTTATCGTAGAAGCCCTGCGGCGAAAAACTTGATACCAACAGATTACAAGCCTCATAAAACACCTACGTGAACATAGAAAACGATGATCCTGTTGTTTATAATTTATTCTCAAGTGTCATAAACACGTTGAAAATTTCATCATTCAAACCTCTCCATTTCTAGCAAATTAACACACAAGATAAATAAATAATTCTACCTCGGAATTTTTTATCAAGTCCCCAACAGCACTATCTTCCTGTATTCCAAGTAATAAAAAGGAACCAACTCTAAATCATGAAAACACGAAAAAAGAAATCTGGAACATCCGGTTTTTATGAATAAAGAAAGGCTCAAACATCACGAAAACATGAAATACTACCGAACAAGAAAAGAAGGAGAAAAACAAATGTAGGAATCTTAACACGCACCGGAAACCCATATTTCCTTGTTCTCCTTTGTGCCATCAATGCTTCCTTTTTTTCACTCTATTCTCCTTTTCACAATTCAAAGATTCTAAGCATCAAAACACAAAGCAGAGAGAGAGAGAGAGAGAGAGGAAAAAAATTGTGTTCAAGTGATCTGGGAATAAAGTGCTTGTCGTCTCATTCATTCGTGTTTTATTTCATCTCTGTGGTCACCGCGTTCTAGAATCAATAGAACAAAAGGAATGACAAAACGTTTGTCAGTGAAATTTGAGAGAGCCACATTAATGATTATTTGCGCAATAAAATCTGAGACTGAATTTAACTTAAATTTATCATGTCAATGGAATACAAAAGAGACTGAGAGAGCCCTGTCACTTAATCAAATGAGTTTGAATAATTAACAGTAATTCTCGATAATGCAATTAGTTAACATTTGAATGAGACAAGTGAGAAGTAATATCCATCGTGTCTCCATTATTTCAAATTGATCTTGCGTGACAAGAAGATAGGATGACGTTAACGGCAACGGAAGTAGCTCAACTCTCGTTGGAATATACGTTTATGCTTTGCCATAGTGTTCAGGCTGACGTTCATGGTAGTGAAGTGTATATAACCCATTCCTTCAGAGTTAGATAAAGAGCGTGAAAGAGCATTGGAGAATGGTACGAGATGGAAATAGAGGGAGAAGCCCTTGATGACGTTGAGACGTAATTTGCCTACTCGCAGGAGATAAGAACCACTCACCTGCCTTATACTATGCATAATGCGAGGATTTTCATGTTGGAATATAATAAATGTCGAGTTGAAATTGGAAAATTTCATTTGGAATCAAGGGGAATTCTCCAAAAAGCCTTCCAACCAAAAAAGTAAATTAAAGTAAAAAAAACTCACCATCAAATCACCAGAATGACAGCTAGATATATTGGACGAGTCTTCCTCACGAGCAGTGAATCTGGAACTAAAAAAGAGAGGAAAAAACATGAGTTTTAAAATTGCTTCAATAAACAAAAAAATAATAATAATATTCTTTTTCACTCAAACGCATATTCGTTTCGTCACGGATAAAATGCATAAACTGTGGGGAAGCGGATCGAAATGGCTCCCCAGGCTTCGATGCTTTGAAAAAGGCGAAAACAAAATTTAAAAAAAAAAAAAAAAAGCCTTAAAATAAGCAAAAAAAGAAAAGGAATCTTCTGACCGCGTCCGAGCGCGGCCCATTGTTGAGCACGTCCGAGACCCTAGGATGCATAAATTACGGTGCTCGCATTCTGTCTTTTCCCTACCCCACCGTCCTCCACCTACTCCTCCCATTTCATTCTCTCCCACCCCTTTTCACTTCTGTGCATGTCCTTGGCGCTTTGAAGCCCACGGTCACTCGTCACTCCCGAGGGCAAAATGGGGCGTGGTGGTGCCAGAGGTGATAAAGTGCCTGGAGGAAATTTCCTCGGCAAGTCAATCTCTCGTCATACCTCAAAATTTCTCTATTCTCCATTTTTTTCAATCACTTTGCCTGACCTCCATTGACTCTAACTACTGCTAATAGACGGGGAGATTGCACAATTTACCATTCCGGTATTTTTATCCAGTAAAAAAGGAATTTATTGAAAAGACATTAAGATAAATGTGCTTCCAATATCTACTCAATAACCACCTACGCGGAAATCCCTAAATTACTGTAAAAAAATCCAATTTACATTGGAAAGAGAGAAACTTGTTATAACATTACGAAATACCATCTGCTATGTGTGTATTAGCGTTGAGCAACTGCAGACGGCCGTAAAATATATCTCGTGTGAGGTTCACAAACACGCACGGCTGCAGTATAAATAATGAAAGAGAGAGACTTCTTCTGTAAGAAGAAATATGCCGATCGATAAACGTTATGGGAGAGATAATATCTCTACGCTCGATTGGTTCTAAAGAAAAGAAAAAACTTATTGTAATCATTTTTTTTTCCCCTCTTTTCTCTTTATAATAGAGAAGGGGCAGAATGTAGAGACGTGTTTGGAATATTCATAGAGTCTTGCAAAGATTGTCCATTAATTTATTAATTTAAATGAATTCAATGAATTCCATTATATCGGGGCAAATGAATTACTTGAAATATGTAATTATTCAATTTTCACAGATTCTCAATTTTTGAATCAATTTGGTTTCATTAATTTCGCAAATGTGTACTTGACACAGTTTCTCAACTTTCCCATTATCCAATTATTACGATGAATGAAAAAGGTTCTGTCGAGATAAAATTATAGAATAAAGCCATGAGTATTATGAAAATCACTGTCAAAATTGAAGGATTCTGCAAATAAAACAATGAAATATGATGAGCGAGTTTTATATGACGATGTAAAAAATTTCATTGGTTGTCGTCAGCCTTCAACTGATATTACGTGGCTTCAACACGACCAAACAAACTTTTTCCCTCTTTAACACGATGCCATAACTGACCTCTATATCACAGCAATAAGTTACCACAATATTATCCGCTGGTGAAAGCATTAATGTCTCTCTCTTTTTATATATAATATATCTATATATGTATTTTTTCATCACCCAAGACCAAACACAACTCTGCAAGAAAAATACCCAAGTTCATTGTCTATACTGTAACAGTCATACAGACTTTTTTTCCTTCTGTTTTTATTCCATGGCTTTCATTTATAACCCCCATGCCTTATACATGTATTTTTTTCCCCTAGATTGTCTGGACCATGGCGCGAGGCCACCCTCAACTTTTTCCCCGTATGTCCAAGACTCTTTTTTTTATTTCACCCCACACCTCCTCTTGTTTCCTCCCCAACATTCTTTATGAGCCTGATTTATTTGCCACTCGTCTACACCCCGAGAAAAAGAAACACACACACACACACATGGAATGAAAAAATTTCAAGAAAATAAACGGCAAATTTGAGAAAACAAACTGACAATTATCGTATCAACTCTGACGCTTTTCACCTCTACCATTACGTGGCTATGACCAGGGGCTTTAGCCTCAATTTCTTTCTTTTTTTATCCATTTATTTTCCAACATTGGTGACTCTATTCCCGCTCCCTTTTCCCCCAAGTCGACCACAGAGTGATAGTGGCGCCTCTAGAATTCCCAAGTCTCGAGCCATTAATTCTTTTCTTTCTCCCATGTTAGTACCAGTAAAAGCAAAGAATTGAGACAACTATCTTCTTCACTTGATCCCAGGGGTTACAGCATCGTTGATCAGTTCTTTTATTTACTTGAAAAAAAAATGATTTTTAAGACTTTGATTGGATTTTTATTGCACCGAAATAAAGTAAAATCAGAGAAAATAAAGAAATGATTGTACATGGTAGCTGTTTGCAGGTACATATGCCATTTGCCTTTATGGCCCTCGGGGTCACACATATAAACTCAGTTACAAAGCTTTCTCTCTCAGAGACTATATACAGCACAAAGGTTGTAGGCTATTTTGTTTCATGCCCCAATCATACAAGGGGTAGTAAAAGAAATATTTCTCTCCTATTCATGATTTCTTCGCACAGATTTCGAAACATCAGGCAACAATTTACATTCGGCATTTCGCACGCACTGTCACCATTAACAAAAAAAGGGAGAAAATTGTATTTACATATTCGCAGAAAGACAAAACGAAAGTGCTATTAATAAAATTTCATTTTAACGGCGACAGTGCAATTGAGATTTATGCTTTGGGTAGGTTTCCACCCTCCCCCGCCCCTCCACCTCCTATTCGTATCAAAATGGGAGCTTAAATCCCAGTTGGGAGCCTGAATTACGATCTATGTGTATAACCTGATACTACGTTATGTATCTGTATATGAGTTTGTACTATATACAGTTACTACAGGATTATGTATACGAAAAAGCGTATATCTCTTATGCAAAGTTATATTTCGTCAGATTATATCCACTCAAACAGAACGTATACTACTATCGTCCAACAAATTATATTTACTTTAATCAGAAGCTTTTATTCATACAAATTTTTATCATGAAAAATCATAATTAATTTTTGGTTTTTTAATTCCAAAATAAACAGAAAAAAAAAATCCAATCAATTTCTCGAATTTTAATCAATTTTTTTCCATTCTATTGACAATGGAAAATTTATGATTTTTAATTTTAACCAAAATATCACTTTGAATATCCAGCACAGTTGTGAAGATTTAAAATACCCGGATTTATCGAATTTCGATATTTATATTTAAGAATACACTCAGCAGCATGGGAGCCTATTGATATTAAAATGATTTACGCAATTTCATTCAATAGATGCATATTATTAATGACAATTATTTCAGTGATTGTTGCGTGGGAACAAATTGTTTAGGAATTAGTCTGTTTTAGAAGGCAATTTGGATTTATGTTTGGTAGATATAGATGAAAGGCCGAAATGAGAGTGTGTGTGTGTGTGAGAGAGCGTGTAATGCATTCCCGTTCATTGTTCCCATCCCGTGTGCTTCCGCCGATCGATGGTGAACGCTGGCGTACCCCGGTTGCCATTATTAACGAGCTCGAGTGCCTTGGACCTTATTGTACTCCACGGTGAAATGTCTCTCCCAGTTTTGTGGGAGAGGAGGAGGAGGAGAGACCATGTTAGTGTTGAAGTGGATGGGAAGCACATTGGCGCTTCAAGGGGGCGAAGCACTGTGACCCGAGTACTTTCAACAACTATTGGATATATATGGGACCATCAAGTATTTTGTGTTTCACAATTATTTTTTTTTCTTCCCTCTGTTTGCTCCATATACTTGGAAATAGTTGCCCAACATTCTGGGTTAATGGTGAGAAGCCCGGAATTTTAATGATTATGTTCAATTGAATTTTATGAATGAATTTTCTAAATTTTTATCAATCACTTGACATGATGATTTGTTGATTATACTGCTAAACATATAAAACTACCAGATTGATAGTTCGTATCGAATGTTTTGTAACAAAATGTCATTGGAATTAACTGTTTGTCTGTCGTTCTGTTGGTAGTACAAACATTTTCAACCAAACTGAATCTGTAGAGGAGACTCCCGTAGGGGCCATTCGCTTTTAGTCACTAGTTGGGTTTGTTTGGACGTTACCAAACGATGCAGAGATAATAATTATTTGGATTGCTGAAGGGTCTACACTACATATCAATGAGACTGAGTGAATTTCGAGTATTCGCATGATGACGTCTACTTTAGCACTTCAACATTCGTGTATTTTCAATAGTACTTGCAGAAATTGATACAGTATTCTTTTTTATCATGCATCAACTTTTCTGTCATTTACAAATCCATTGATTTTTCATTTATTTCAATGAAATCAAAGAGAAGAGAGAGAGAGAGAGAGATGGAATGATTGAATGCGTGTGCACATTACAACTGAACGTTTTACCGAGTCGACGCGAGTTGAATCCAATTTACATTCTCAACGGTTGCATAATCACAGGCCAATCGGACCATCGACCCTCTTTTTTCTTTTTTTTTTTTTACCATACATTTATTATTATTATTATTATTATTATCCCTTGTGCTGGAGCACGAAATGTTTGCCAACAGGTTTTTCAACGAGTTCACTCACGAATTTTTCTATTACAAACTCGAGAGCATTAAAGTTTGATTCCAGCCTTTGTAACATCAACTGCCCTTGATTTCTCTTTTATTTAATTTTCAATTGCTTGGGTTAACCAGTTTTTGTTCGAGAGAGAAACAAGAGACCGTTCTACAAATATTTTGTAATTTATTTCCAATGACGTCATGTGGATGAGAGAAATTTAAGAAAAAAGTGGAAAACGCGAGATCGCGTGGTAAAGGAAGACTCGTCATAAATTTGAATATATCGTTACGCGCCCGCTGGGCAGAAACGAGGCGGTAATTACAGGAGTGAGCCTTACGGGGGTGCTCTAATCTTTTGATAAATTATCCGATGGCAGGAGGTCGGTTTTAGGCGTGACCGTACTAACAACCATTCACATGTATTAAATACAGTGAATACTGTAAAACTTTTCCTGTATTCTACCATTCTACACTCTCTCAAAATTTACTGGCACAACTCCACCCAATCATTCCCCCTTGTAGTCAGTCTCTCTCACTCTCTCCCATATTTTTCCGCAGCTGTAATACAATCAGCCCGACACGTAAAAACAACTTCCGACACTGTTTCTTCTACTGTCATCAGAATAATAAAAAAAAGAGCAAATCATCTCTATGATGATGGGCAATTAATTGAGGATTAACTAAAGGATCAAATAATTGATTAATTATGCAGACCATTTGTAATTTAACTATGCAAAATTGCTCTCATTTCACCACTACCCCTATATTCTATTTCTGCTCATTCATTTTGTTACATCGACTGAAATAACCCATGCAAGGATAATTCCACAAAAGGCAGAATTAACCAATTTAATAAACCCAAGTATTTAAAAAAATATTTTTAGGTAACACTGACCCGTTTAAGCACTATGGAAACGTGATATCGAACGTGTAAAAAAAAAAGAAAAGCAACGAGGAGAGAAAGATCTATGACGACTGTGTGCCGGCTTTATCGCGCTCTCTCCTCGGATTACCCGCGAACGAGAGTGCCATTGGTACAGTGAGAGCAGTGAGAAGTAGTTTGCAGTGTCCTCTTTTTCAAGTATTCCCTTATTTTTTTTCTTCCCTCTATTTTTCCTCGCTTTTATCGCCACTTCAACTTTTGCCTCGCCCCTTTGTCTCATACGAAAGAATAAGGGCTTCACCTGCACTGCCACTTTCGAGTTGAGAATAAGACAGAGTCAGATAGAGAAAAGAGGAGAGAGATTGAACGCACAGATGCCTCCAGATGCCCCTTTGTATAACTTCTCTCATCTCTTGATTCTTTTATTTTTCTTTCATCTTCCAACTTTTCGCAATTCGAGTAAAAAGAAATATCCATTATTCTTAATTTATCAAAATAAACTGTTGAAATGTGTCATCAAAGATACAAAGATTTCCATTCAAAGGCACTCATTGTTGGAGGAACAAAAAAAGAAGGAGAAGACAGATGCATAAAACAAATGACACATATGTGTACTCTCAAAGGTGGGATGGAATAGGGCAGGTAGTGTTAAATTGATCCCGCATATCGTTGTTTGTTCCCCGCAAATAGTCGATTCAGTTCTCTCTTGGTTGGTAAATCGATTGCTGTGCTTTGGAGTAAAAGAGAGGACAAATGGCCGATTGGTACCGATAAAAACCAACTTTACACGAGATTGGAAAAGTTGTAAAAAAAAAAAAAAACTAAAGTCTATATAAAACATACATCTGTGTCATATGGACATTGGTAGTGAGAAATATGATTATATTTTCAGCCATAAATATGTAATGTGAGACACGTGAAAAATATTTGTTTTCTCGGGTAATATATTCAATGAAATAATAATTTAATGTATCTGTTAATAATGATAAAATAATAATGCTGGATAAATGGTGATCGAACGATTAATTCTTGAGTTTCTACTGGTATTGAGGCCAGACACTAGTGAGTAAGGTTGAGGGAGGAGGTTTATACTACGTGCAAAGTCGAGTCGTCAATTTCCTGAATTTTCTCTCGAGGCACGTAGTAGCGTCGATTTTCAAATCGATTGAATGGTTCGGTATCGAGGTGCACTAGTGGAACGAGTACATATATCCTTTTCAATGTGCAAGAGAGAAAGATATTTACTAGAATATATATATAGTATATGTATATGTGAAAGAAATTCAAGTGAGTGAGATAGAGAAGAAGAAGAGTATGGGGGAATAGGTCTGGTCAGTGGAGAAATATATAGCCCCGTGTGGTCTGCAACTGGAAAGAAGTGCGCCGACAAAATCGTAAAGGGGGTACTACCTTTAACCCCTACACTGTTAGCTTATCTCTTCTTCAACCTCTTATTTCCTTCTCCCTGTATTTTTTTTCTTATCCTCGGAAAAAAGAGATAAAAAAGAAGGAATTACCTCTACGGGAGTTTAAGAATCTCGGGAGAAGAGTTATAAGCAAGGATCTGCACCCTGTGGTCCACAGGGTACCTCCTAAACTATCCTCAATTCTCAAAGCCACTATTTCGAAATTAAAGAAATCGAGTAAATTCAAGTAAGATAATGTGAATAGCCTGGGAGCATAATGATTAATAATTTCATGTACTCGTGAACACGTCTGAGTGGAATATTCCCTACACACCTGGTCATTACGTGGAGGAATTCATGCATTCGAATGTGTATATGTACGTAACTGTGAATATATAAACGAGATAGAATGTGCTGCAGTAACACTGAGCTGCCTTTTCAATTAGTTTCATTAGACGCGCATATAAATGCCATACTCCAATCGTCTTTTGTAGAAAATTCCTTATTACCAACTTCGTTGAGGATTATATTACAGTGATTTTGGATGAATTAACAGGGTGTGTATCTCTCCAACAAGTTAAGAATCATTTAATACGTGCAACTATTCCAGCATAACGTTTCACACCAATTTTCATTGATGGAATTTGAGGATATTAAATCTCACATAATTGCTGTCGGAGATAATGAATGAAGATGGATAGTTTCGAGTTCTTGGATGAATTCAAGAAGAAAAAGAAAAATGATGAAATCATGAATTTAGTATTTGCATGCAGAGGCAATTTCCAAGGATTATGACTAAATCCTGAAGTGGTAGAAACTAGCAATTAACCTCAATTCAATTAGCGAGTTGATGTCCTCTTGCATCCATTGCTATCGCTGAAGTGCATGCCTAAGTGGTATTCGAAAATTGTGGTGAATAATATGAATAAAATGGCTTATAGTCAAATTAGTTTCTCCTACTATTTAGACATCAATTACAAATTATTATGTAGAACAAAAAAAAGGGGCAAAAGTTTGTATAATATTCCTGTAATTATGGTTTTAAGTGGTGAAGATAATGATTTCATGACTGGGCATTATTACGAGAGCAAAAAGCACTTGTGGCAGTGTGCAAATTTCTTGCGATTAAACTTCGCCTTGGCTCTTGTCGATGAAATAAAAAAGCCGATTAATACATTCAAACGGGGAAATATTAGGATTAAATAATATGCATCTGTCATATGTAGAAGCTTCGTTTCTAACCATGTAAATTGCACACTTCTCCCGCCCCTTTTTTCCTAGCGATTCCATTCGTTCGAGGACCGATATACGTTCTATTCACTATCAATGAATACGCAAGATGAATTATTGCGGACGATCGGGTACTGGCGGTACTTCAACAGAGGCAATGGCCAAAGTTTGTGCACAGGCGGAGCTTTTGAAAAGTGAGAGAGGGGAAACCTTTAAAAATCTTCTTATCGTTGCTATCGATCCTTGTGGATGCGTTTGAATGTCAGTGTGCTATATATTCTCCATGTATAGGTATTTGAGAAACCCTAGAATCCTACACGAGCATGGCTCCACATCTGTGTGGTCGTTTTTTGGGGGGGGAGCGGGGAGGAGGAGGAAGAGATAGTAGGAAATTCTGGTGGCGGTGAAGAGAGGTCTCCGCTTTTACGTGGGTACATAAAATGTGGTACGAGATGGAGGTACATAATCGCTCGTATATTAAAAATATACTTGTATTCCTGTGAGAGATTATTCTTCCTTTGGTATTAAAATGAATTTTATGAATCTGTAGAAAATTTGATGATGATGGTGTATTACATCTCAATTCAATTCGCATGGAAATGCATTTAAAGTTAGAGAAGTATCAAATAAATGTGGAAAGAAGCCATTTGAGAAATATCAATATTCTCTATCGAGTTTTGAATAGTTTTTCCCCCAGTATTACAAACAAGTTGCGTATTTTTTCTACTCTATTTCCATTCACTTTATTTTATACGTATTCAATCACTTAAGTGGATTTGACACCCCACGCCAAGACTTGCGGTAAAAACGGAGCCTCGTTCTTAAGTTGTCGACTGAAAAGGACACTCTATCTCTTCTTTTTCTTTTCTCCATTCCACTTCTCAAACTGATGGCACTTTCAATCTGTATTTACAGCATATTTTCCCGTGGTTCCATTGAAAGAATTAAGTAAGCCCCGTACACAGCTAAAGGGAGTACCTTTCCTTTTTCTCTTCTCTTTATTTTCACTTTCTTTTAACTCACCGAACAATGAATGGAGACGCGAGAGAAAGTGAATAAAAAGATGAGAGGAAAATGATTATTTACACGATTGCGAGAGACCCTTTTTCACCATGCGCCAAGCACTCAGATCTTAAATTTAGATTTGCCGAGCCCATGCCCCATGTTAAACTCCACAAGGGCCTGAGAATAAGTCTATCAAGATGCTTTCATGTAAATTAATTCCATTGAAACAACAATATCACAAGGAAAATTCCGATACAACAATTCAATGGAGAATACATCAGGCATGCACTTGTAAAATCGACGAGAAGCATGAATATTTCAAGTTTGTGATGGCAACAACTATTTTTATTGGACCGCTTCCTTGATTCCTGTCGATACGTCCAGCTTGTTGAAGTACCAATTTCACTCGAAATTACATACCATAACCGCGAAAATAGCGGAGTTTCATGATACCAATGAAAAGCCGGAATGAGGAATACCAAGCCATTGGATAATGAATTTTGTGAAGACATCAATGGAATTCATTCTTGAAATGTATCAATCATGGCCTTAATTTTTCAGTGAAAAGTGAATGCAAAATAAATACGAGAAAAGAGACGATTGTTTATACAGCAGAGGGGCCTTTCTCCCTCAAATACAACACTCAGATTTCACATTTAGATTCTATTTTCCATGCGGGCGCGACAGCTACAATTCAAATATGTCGCCGAAAAAATCAAAGGGACCAAGTGAAAGTGAACACTGGGGTAAAAAAAAAAAAAAAAAGAAAAAAAGCCACCGCAACACTCCCTGCTCTCTCGGTAGTTGCTGCTCTTCGGGGTTAACGAACCACGCTTGGACGATTGGCAGAGCAAAGAAAAGAGCAAACGCCTCTGCTCCCTATTTTAATTTCTCCCCTTCATATTTTTCCTATATCAATTAAATGAAAAAGGTCTTAAATTAATGTTGATTTAATATTTTTTTCCCTCTATTTGTCGCTGGTTTTCCCCGGGCATAAAAGAGCAAAAGTTTATGTACTTTGATTGACTCTAACGAATAACGTGTAACTGGTCAAAATCATAGGTCAAAGTGCAAACGTCGGACAGTTCGGAAATCCTTGAATCGAAAATGCTAGCCACTGCTGAATTGCACTTCTGTGTATTGAATGTCACAGATGCATTCTACGTGCAAAATTTGAAGGCATTAATTCCTTGAATGAACAAAATAATAATAATATCGTAAAAAGTGTCTCCAAGTGTCAGGAGACGTCGTAACACATGAAAACCAATTTCCATAATAATTTATCTCGCCACATGTGAAGTAAGAATTCAAAATTTATGAGAAATAAACAAATGTAAAGAGGATAAAAAGAAGAAGAAGAAGGTATTATACTTGATTTTACCATTCGTCTAACAACAGCCTCTGGTTGTACCTATTTACATTTCATTCCTCATGCATTCCGCAAAATCCTACCGTCAGTTGATATCAGCAAAATGTACGTATTTCAGAGTGAAGAGCTGTATACTGACACGCGGCTATGCATTTTCCAACGGCCATTTCAGCATAAAGTCATTTACATTTTTCGTTTTCTATTCGTTCCGCATTTTCAACCTCAAAATTCTACGTACTTTTCTACATGGTAATATCATTTTTCGCTTCAACTTGTGGCACGACTACGGGTCAATGTATGAACTGGTTATTCTGACCGGTGAATTAATACTAGGCATAGAATAGTGTTCCATATGTTTGGAAAAAGAGGCAACACTAATCTTCACGTTTACGAGGAGGTAAAAACTGTGAGTAGCCCTCGAAAAAAGTATTCCCAGTATTTTATCAGCAAAAAGTAAAGAATATTAAAAAAAAAAAAAAGCAGCTCAATGTTGTCAACAGAAAACTAAAAATATAATCTCTCGATCGTTCATTTTAAGCCTTCATCACATTCTCTCCGTTGCATGTACGAGTGGGTATTAAATACACGTGAAAATGTCGAGTGTATAAAGTGAAGAGGAGAAGGAATAACGGAAAAAAAAAAAGGAGAAAAATGTGAAAATAGTTTCGGAAAAACAGGGTCCTCGAGCAAGTGGCGGCTTTAAACGCGTTAATTCGAAACAACCCGAGGAAAAGAGAGAGGGAATCGCATTTCAACGTTAGGTAGATCATGAAAGCCGAAGGTAATCGGCTTTACTCGTCGGCCGGCTACCGTCCACGAGGATGAAATAAGTGGGGAGGGATTGAGAGAATCAAGCTGAAGGGAGAGAGAGGCGATATAAATGCACAAGGGGAGAATAATAGTGAGAATATCCAAAATCCATTCAAATTTTCTCCTCATTTTCCAAATATATTTTCCAGACTGTAAGAGAATAGTTAAATTTTCCATTTGCCCAATGTATGAGTTATGATTTTGGCATTCTGTTACCACTCATTATCACAATAGATGGTGAATTCAAAGGGATCGGTGATTAGTATCGTCAGTTGGTAATTAACACGTTAACGCTTGTTTCTGTCAGCTCGATTAGACACATAGTACATCGTCCGTTATTATCGATTTGCTTTAACACCTACGTATTCAAGTTTTGGTAGTTATAGAGTGTGGCATGATAATTTCACTCCTGTTTGTAGTTACTATAATTAACTGATTTCTACAGAGTCCCATAGTCAATGAAAATATCACAGAATCATGTTGATTCTGATACTGCATGGAGAATTGTATTAATAAAATTCAAGTACAAACATTTGTCACTTGCAATGTAAACTAGCATTTCCTCAGCCGCTCTCGGTACGTTTAATTTGTTAAAATATGTATTCAACAACTCGTATGCTCATAATTAATAATTACCATCAAATATAGCCGCAGAAATGAAATAATTCCTTTGAACCGATACATTTACTTTACTCAGAGCTCCAAAGTCTTCAAACTTCTTTATTCCCAGAAAATTTGAATATTCTCCGATTTATTTTTTATTTTTTAACATTGTTGAGAATTTTCTTGTTCTCAAGAATTGGCAGAATGGGATTTTTTTCGTCTGGCTTGTACTATGGGGAGGCTTGTGCAAGCACGAATCGGATGAGACTCAGGAGGAAGTGAAGAGACGGATCCCCTCGAAACTTTGCAACCATTCTCTCTTTCCCTCTCATCTTCAACTCTCTCTCGCCTCTCATTTTTTCCTTCATTTTCTATCTCTCACTCGGTATTACGGTCAAACTACTTGCGAAACAAAGATGGAGTTTCCACCGGAGACTACTCGGTGCACTTGAGGCTTTGGAATGCATTGCAAATTGGAATTTTTATTATTTTTCTCCCTTGTACTCGGCAGGAAATGGGAATTTCAAGAGAGAGAGAGAGAGAGAGAGAGAGAGCCCTTTCTATTCTTTTCATTTGAGAATATAAAAAGAATGTTAAGTTGAAAAAATATATATTTATCCGTTGAATATTTGTAGACGTAAAGAAACCGTTATTCATTAAAGAATTTGTTTATTCGTTTTCTCTCTGGAAATGGATTGAGTTATAGTATTCGAATGCTTTTCCATTGAGTGACTGTAGGCGATGAAAATCTCGTTTTTTTTTTTTCAAAACTCTCCGTCATTTTAATCCCTGCAAAATATCCAATATATCGGTATTTTATCCACTCTTACTAAATTTTTTTCATAACCCGGTGGAATCAGGAAAAGGGAACTGAATCGTAAACTCTGTGTACTTTGGAGATTTCGTTGGTATTCATTGTATGACGATTGAATGCTCTACAACAATGGCACTTTGAGAGCCGTTTAATATCATTGGAAACGTGTATCTGTGATGAATTAATACATCAAATGTTTTATCGTATGTACGTAAACTTTTATGATTGTCAATCGAAAAATATAATCCATTGATGCTCTTGAAAATTGTATTTAATGGTATTATGATAATGCATTAACAGGGTAATAATATTAACGCGACAATACCGATTATTGGATATTCTGGTGAAAATCGTCAAGGGCTTCGGGAATATTGACAATTTTATCCACTTGTTAAAATTTGAAAATTTCCAAATTTCACGATACCATAGTTCAACACTTTTAATTCCTGATATTGCATTATAAAAGCGTAGAAATATAACAAAAGCACTCAAAATTCCTCAACCTGTCATGAAAATTATGGAAATTGAAACTCCAATGGTAAATCCATTCACGTTGTTGATGTAAACACAATAACCTCTTCAATTCACGTGATAACGAATAATAATTGCATTTTTATGAATTGAAACATTCAATAATTTGGAGGACAAAAGTATGGAGTAAACGAACGAAAAGGCACATAATTTACATACACAACTGACCCAAATCTCTCATCATCTACAACAGTCAAGCTCAATGTATTTACTCTCCTGTATATCACAAAAGCAAAGCAAAGCATATCATCCTCTCTTTCGTCAACACCAAACTGTTATTCCCATTTTACTATCTGAATATCTCTCGACAATTTCCCCCATTTACGTGAAACTAGAACATAATTATAATCACGAAAATCGAATTGTATCTGCCACTAACAGAAGCATTTGCTGTTGAAAATTGCAATTAACGCATTTTCATTTAATCTTCCCTTTCTCCACATCACTTCCTATTTTCTCGTATCGTCAATCTACCCCAATACCGAAAAAGCCGGATACCACAAACGTGGCGATGTCGGTTAGGGGTTTTCGAGAGAACGACAACTATCGAGATAAAACTTTTCCTCCGCTCTCTCTCTCTCTCTCTCTCTCAGCCCCATAGAATCGAAGTTGCCAACGTGAAAGAGTAGAAAGGAGGAACCGATAAGCAGCCTTTTCCTAAGTTTGTCAGGACCAACCCCTTTTGTTCCATACAATATCGTTTTCTCTCTCTCTCTCGCCTCTACTTTTACCACATACAAGTCTAACCTTCGTATCTTTCTTCACTTCCGTTTCAGTGGAAAAGTTTCCAATCGCACCATCTCTAACATTCCCCCTAGTGTGACGTGGCGCGTATTAATACGTTTTCGGATTAAAACGCATGGGTAAAGGATAATTTGTCCTTTATTTGTGGGGTAGAAGAGATTCGTTACGACGAATTTTCATTGACTGAATCATCCCTCGAATTAATGGGAATAAAGGAAACACTATTTCAAACAGATACGACTAAAAATACATGTAATTGTTGGGAATAAAAATAGTAAAGTAAAGTTTGTGAATGAAAAATCCTCCTGCCAAGCTCAACAAATGTCATTTCATCTATTTTCTTTGTATCTCCAGCCATTTCGTCTAAAAATTACTGTGCGAAATAAAAATTCCCACTATAACCACAGACAGTAAATTCCTAAAATACAAAAAAATACAGAAACTTTTCCATGGAAAATTCATTTTCCCTCTAATCTCAATCCTCAATCCCGTGTCACTTATGAAATAAAACTTCTCCATTTATAGAAACGCAAAAATGGGAAAAAGCTATACGAGATTTCCATCAAAAAAACGAATGAAACAAAATTGGAGGTGAGATAGGGCCAGGCATTTGCGTTATCAAACGCACAAAGCCTGATACTTCCACAAATTTGTTTAGTTTATCCTTCATGGAGATAGGAAACTCGACAAAAAAATCAATTCATTTTGATTTTATAAAGAGAGCGTGAAAAATGATAAAAATTGAAAGAATAATGTAATATCGATTTCACCATGAGAAATAGTGTTTGCCCCCCTAATACTTGGCAAAGAGAGAAAAATGAGAGAATCAGAATAAGAAAAAATGAATTTAAAAGGAAAGAACGAGTGAGGAACATGCGGTAGTTGCTTGAAGGGTGAGAAAGAGTCGATATCTAACGTTAAAACTAAAACCCCCTTATGTATAAAACTCTTCGTGTACTTCAGACGTTACGTGTACTTTGGGGGGGGTCTATAGTAACTGCTGCTTCCTGTTATAGATTATTTTTTTTCTCATTTTTTCACGAGTTTAATGGTGGCTATAATGTGGCGAGCCTTTAAAGGTTCAAAGAGACACGCGAGAGGCTAGAACTTGTTTTATTTCAGAGTGCATAAAAATCTGCATTTTTCAAAGGAAAATTTCAATTCGCAAACGTTATAATTAACGTTTGCAATAGAGAATTCTTTATGAGGTATTCTGTGATGGGGATCCGAGAATTTTATTTCAGGAATTGAGGGGAAGAGAAAGGCGCCAGAGTGAGTAGTTAAACGATTGAAAATACGAAGAAAACAAGCGAAAAGAATTTATTTGGCTTGGAAAGTATGAGAATTTTTCACTTTACTATTTGCAAACATATCTCACATTCAATGTAAATGATTGCCTCATTTTTTCTCAAATCCCGGCAAATATTGAAGCTATGATAGAATAAATTCCGATTGATTCATCATTCTGGGAATAAAATTATCTGAAATTCAATTCATTGATATCTCGAATATTTTCTCAATGCAAATTACACTATAAATAATTAATCTCATTTATAATATCGAAATAAAGATTGAATCATCATGACCGCCTCGAGATACAAGGAGAAACCGGTTTATCTTCAAACCGGTTCTCCACCCAATTTGGAGATGATCGAAAAAAATCATGATGACTCTGTACTAGATTAAAAATTACTGAATCCATCATTTTTTATAATCTGTCATGATTTGTCGAACTTTAAAACTCTAATGCACGAGCAACAACATAAAAAAAAAGGCATTTGATGTCCTCTTCGTTTTTTTACGAGATTACGATTAATGTAAGATGGGCGATTAAAATCCGTACGATCCAACGGATAATTGAATTAGTTAACTCGGGGGATTAAACCAACAAATTATTATTAAATCTTCCCTCCGCTTCATAATTTACTATCCCTCTGAATCCCCTCTCCACTTTATGCCAAGAGGTGCAATAAAAATACCTGCACCTATTTTACGCCTGATGAACCATCATTTTCTTTCTTTTTATTTTCCTCAAAAACTTGTATAACCTAACAATTGTTAAACATTTGTTGCATCGATCCTCAGGGAGCTTCAGTAAATGGACACGTGAAAAAGACAGGAGATGAAGTAGAGTTGCGTTGTCCCAATGGAGAGAAAACGAGGAAAAGACACTGAGGACTGCTTTTCTCACGACAGACACAAAAGACCCGTAGATTAAACAACTCTCTCTCTCTCTCTCTCTCTCTCTCTCTCTCTCTTACTTTATTTTTTCTCTTTTGCTATTTGTTTTATCTCGAGAAACATTGTGCGATCAAAGAGTGTAGTAGGGAGTGACGGAGAAAATGGTTGGGGGATATATAATCGAGCGTTCCAGATATGAGATTTATCGTTTTGAGATGATTTATTATCAGAACCTCAGTTCTCTCCTTTTTATTAAAAGGAATTGAGGAAACGATAAATTACGTTATGAAATGAGACATGAAATTATCATTGGCACAATTAATAATTTATTTTGCTATCGACTGGTTAAATTAATTGATATCAAGTTTATTCTGATAAATTATTAGCTCGTATTATTAATTGAATCAAATGAATTAGATGAGTTGAATTCATGCTTTCGTGTTTCGAATAAATCGGTGATGGTGAAAAAAAAAAAAAAAGGATGAGTTGTTTTACGTGACAGCGGAAGAGAATTTTATCTCATTAATCATCAATTTTGCTGTACTGCGATAAGCAGAAACATGTATCCAGTGGAAAATTAAATTACTCAAGTGTCTCATTGCTTTTCTCATGTATTAATTCTTATTTCTACAATTGTGGAATGAAAATCCCAAACGGCACCATTAAAATGTACCTTCCCTTACAATTTTACCATCAGCATATTTCCATAATTCAGTATGACTAAGTAAAAAAGCAGAAGTGATGTAATAAAAATGAAATAATAATTTAAAACAACCGAGAAATGCTCCAAGTTTTTTTCTTTTTCACTGAGAGAGTCTGTTATACCGAGAAGTGAATAAAAGAACGAAAGAGAGAGGAGAAGATGGAAACCGTGGAATGAGACCGTAAAAAGAAGAAAGAAGTGGTAATACCGGTCTGCGTATAGACGCGTTTGTATTATAGGTAGTCCCGCTGGGACCCTCGGAGGTATGAATCGAAGGAACTGCGCCAAGAGAAAGGTCTCCTCTCTTATATTTTATCGCCTGGAGGATCGTACAAGTCGAGCAAAACTCCTCAAACATTTGATAAAAATGGAAATAACAATGGGGCTAACCAAAGAATTTTCAACTAACAGCATAATTGTCCAACATTATTTTTTACTGATAATGAGCAATGGAATTCCATCGTTTACGCCATCTTAATTAGTTGAAACAGTAGTGAAATATTCATGACGTGAGCGTGCAAAGAGAAAACAAGAAACAAGTCAAAGTAGAGTAATCCCCGGGCGATAGAGACTTTGCCGTTTGGGAATCACGTACGGTTCTATGTTCATTCTCTCATTTCTATTTCCTCTCTTGCTCTATCCCTATACTGTAACTCTCCCTCTGGTTACATTAATCACGCGTAGCTAATTAACGCAGGGGCATGAGAATACGGAGCTTGTCATTTTCATTTCGTAGAGGGGAAAATACTGTAATACAAGAGACTGACTCACAAGCACGTAAACTTTTGTTTCCCAACACTGTTTATTCGGGTTTTTGTCTCAAGGCCAATGACTTGTGAATGAGCATACTCGTTTTTTTTTTTTTTTCCTTCACATTTATATGAATGCGAAATAATTTACGTCTTTTTACACTCGAATGTTAAAAGATTCATTTCGTAACACAAAAAATATACTAAACCCAGCAATGACTCATTTTCTCCTATCTCAAATAATGTAATTTGAAGAATTTAAAATTCGCTCCAAATAAACTCATTATCTTAATTAGAAAAAGAAACACATGTAATCAAATGTGCTGTGAATTATGAACTATTCAAAATTCAAGGCCTCTGTAATTCGAGACACATTTTTTACGTCATTCGAAAATCACCTCTGACCCAAATGCTTACTCTCAATCCAACGATAAATGAGAGAGAGAGAGAGAGAGAGAGAGAGAGAGAAAAACTAATGACTGCAGTTATTACTAGATTTATTTCTTTATCCATGTCATGTTTTTTTCCTTCTCTTGCATTCTAAGAATAAAATAAGAGACGGAGAGAGATAGGAAAAAGAAAAACCAGTACCAAAACATCTGTTGTACATACGGTCTCGTATTATTCGCGTACATAGAGAGTCAAGAGCATATACATTATGCACTGCGCGAACGTATCTACCTACATAGACCATAGGTATACTATTGTATTATTTATACGAGGTGTGATGAATAGGTTTAGAAGTCACGCGCATTCAAATGAAAGAGGAAAAATCGCTCTTTATATTAGGATTTTTCGAACCGCAATATCATTTTCCATTCAAATTACTGAAACATAGGAATAAAAAATTTATACGCGAAATATTCGTTTTAAAAAAAAACTAAAAATGCTATTATTTACACGGGAAAACCATGAAAACGAAAATCCAGATTCGAACATAAAAAAAATTGGATTTTTTTTGAAAATACATGAGGAGCAAAAAAATAACTGAACAAACAACGAAAAGAAAGAAAATCCAAAAATGTAAATCTGTGTACACATAATGCTTGCAGTATTGACAATAAATAAAGGGTCAGGTATTTTGATTTGTTGAAACGAATGATGACTCACTGCACATATACGTGTGTGGTCTGATATTTTGCCCACCCCATTCATTTTCACTCTTCATAACCTACAAATATGGCCAACTATTTGAATTGTCAAATTCACTGGTGAAAATTATTCGCTAACATTTTCAACTCCTCGTCGAGCACATGAAAATGTTTAATTAAAGTTAATGAGGATGCCAAATGCAAAATTCAGTTTACAAACAGCCCGATTTCTTTTCAAACATACATTAATTATGGGAAAATGAGATAAACATAGAATAGTGGCCTTGTTCCTACATCTTTGTGCACTATATAGTATATCAACTTTAAGGAAAAAATAATACAGGCGGAAAGATAAAAAGAAAAATGTGATAATGAACTATCAGTTTGATGAATCGACAGGTGTTGTGTAGCAATTAGAATTTTAAAAGTTCAACAATTTCTCAGGCATTTATTTTTCCTCTCTCTCTCTCTCTCCCTCTCTCTTTTTCAATTCCTCTCGATTCATTAATTCAATCTAGTCACTCTGCTGTGACGTGCGTCAATAAAAAATGAATTCTTTCAATATCACGGTAGTGATAAATAATGTTTTTTTCATTGAATGCATCAAAAGTGTTCGTTTATAACAAAAAAAAGCTTGGAGAGAATGACTTTTTTTTATGTATATTTTTCCCGTTATCTCGAGAATAGAGAGATCCATAGATAGCGTAGATTGTATTGGTTGAATTCGAGAATGGCGGAAATTTATGACGAATATCCCTATTAAAATAGCGGAAAATTTTCATTCTTGTCTCCGAAATGAAACAAGTGAGGAATTCGCTGAATTGCTTTTTAATAAAGATTCTTGACCTTCATACGCTGATACAGTTATTAACAGAGGGAAGACGCATCAGTCAAGGTTACAAAGTTATTCGTCCAATGTCCCTATTTCCACGAAATGAAAGGGGGTGAGGAATTCGTAGAATTGATTTTTAGTAAAGGTACTTGTGACCTTCAGACGCCGATACAGTTTATTGCAGGGGGAAGACGCATCAGTGAAGGTTACGCAACGTCCAACATATTTAAAACAAAGAAAATTCCAAGAATTAAAACAAAAGAAACTCACCATGAGCATCGGTGTATCCTTCAGGCGAAGCTTCCTCTCATGCTCCATTATTAATTCACAAATTTAAAACTAAATGAAAACCACTGATTCTCAGAAACGAAACAAAAAAGAAAGTAAAACGAAAAACTTTTACCCGACACTTGATTTAGAATTATTAATTATCTCACTTGAAAATAACTCAACTAAAGAAGAAAAAAAAACAAAACACTAACACAGCTTGTTTTTAAGTACACAAATGGGTGCGTTTCAACACTGTATCTTCGTTGAGAATCATCGCCTCATCTCTCGAGCCCCATCTCAAAGGTGCACTAACATATCTGCCATTTTCACTGGTATACTCACACGGAAATTCTACAGCACATTGCGTTTACGGGATTATTTTATTGTACTACTTTTTATCTCACTCTAAAAAGTAACTCCAACAATCACTCACGTGTACACTTGTCAGTCTCTTTGTTATATTTCACGAATTATTAACCGATTAATAAATGAGTCATTATTGTTTATAATATTTATTATTTAATCAATATATTGTATAATTAATGACAATATTGCTGTGCATACCTTTAATATGCAAGAAGAATTATTACTGAGAGTTTTGTAATGTAATCGAGAGAGGAATGAACGAGCGTCTGTCCCGCACGACGGCTGACTGCTCACTGAGAGCTCCGTGCGACTGGCAGTAACAGTAGAGCGTCGCCACTACCCGAGCGCCACCGAACTCG
The DNA here is from genome assembly GCA_963565655.1 of Aleiodes testaceus. Taxonomy (NCBI): domain Eukaryota; kingdom Metazoa; phylum Arthropoda; class Insecta; order Hymenoptera; family Braconidae; genus Aleiodes; species Aleiodes testaceus. The sequence goes on from OY751423.1 coordinate 92,309, forward strand.
AGCGGAGCGGCACGAACCGTAGCTATGTGGCGTTATACGGGATATTCGAGATGAGCACAAGAAATATCTGATTTTTATTCTCTCGTCTTTTGTTTCTAAGCCATTAATATCTTTACCAGTGGTAATTATTTAAGTGAATGGAATTTTTATAAAATGAGAAGAGTAAATGGCAGTAGTTTTCTCTTTCTTTAGAGGTAAATCAAAGGAAATTGGAGAGAATCTTTTTGGGAGATTGGAGAGGTATTTTATCGTCTTCACTTGTTCAAAGGGGAAGGGGAAGGGACGAGTGAGAGAGGGGGGGCTTTCGTGGTCTCTGAAATCCGGTGAGTTGCAAAGCCTCTTTTTCTACAGTAAAAATTCGAGATTTTCCCCTCCATTTAAAATCGGATTTTCACCATTAAATATGGAAAAATATTGTAAATAATAGGCTCATTTGACTATGATAATTTTCAACTGTATCTACATAATATAAATGAGTTTATTGATGTTGTTGCTTCTCTAGAGACGAATTAGTGCATCGGAGACAAGGGAATACTTGACAATAAACGCAAGTACAAGGTGGATAGGGGCCAAAAGGAGGAGAACTGATGCATCAGTATTGCAGTAGTTTCTCTCCTTTGGTAAACTAGTAATCTCACTGGCATTTCATTTCCTGTTGAAACGATATACAGTTGAAAATGGTTCGTCAATTTTCAACTGAAAATTCGAGGCCTTTGATCCACAAGTTACATTGTTCTCAACAAGAACTTGTACTAATTCACAGAAATTCGTGACATTACTAGTGATTTAGAAAGAAGAAATATGAAGTATTCACAATGAAATAACATTCAAGGTCCTTATAGAAGTTTTTTCACATTCCTCGGTACACTCATTCTCACTACCTTGAAGGTAACGACATCCTCAAATGAGTCATGTAATAATCATCATCGCGAGATTGAGCAATTGGCTTCATGTTTTATTATCTTTTGTTATCGTTCAACGGATATAAAATCTCGGATTATCCAGAGATATCTAGAGAGCAATTTCAATATTATTCGGTAATTCTACGTCAAAACATATGCAAACTGATGGTGAGATGAAATTCACGTGGATACTACTCAAGGGAGGAATTCAAATGGTAGAGAAATGTATGGTGAGGGGGAAGGAGGTAGTGCCGGATGACTTGGTGCCAAGTAGAGTCGACGATCAAACGAGAAATCGAGAAGATGCTGGGAAATTGGAGTGGAGAAGAGGGGGGGTTATCTATCTATATCTATCGTTTATTCTCGTGTCTCACTCGGTTTGCCTGGGATAGATTCGCGGAGCATTGTTAGTAAGAGAAAAGACCAAGGGAGTGAGTGGTGGATTGGAGGGATCTTGCTAAGAGGGCTTTGTGTTGAACGAATATTGCCTGCGTCATCTTCACTGGCTCTCTATTGACGCTCAGTTTTGGATTTCAAAGGAGTATCGATAATCGTAGATGCTTTAGGTAACTAATAAAGGAGTTTATAAAGTTATAAAATTTTCGCATGAGTTTCTTTGTCAATTATATGGAAAATAAAATGGCGAGGCAAATTAAATTGAGAGAGTACCACACAGTACATGACTTTCACGTATATTTGAAGAGTCTTGTGCACTTTACTAAAGAAAAATTAGATAAATATTGAATTTCCAAAGGAGTTTACGTTGAAAAGTTGTCGCCTGAGTTTAAGGGAAATGGAAATTTGTCTCTCCAAGAGTCGTGAGTAGTTAAGCAACAGTGGGGTAACAAAAACTAAGTTGAATACCAACTAGCGAATAGGAAAATAGGTGAGATTTTGGGCTGGCTAAAACGAACAAAATGAAATACCGAAACTCATTTGGCTTGCCACCGTCTTCTTCACTTGTCATCTCGTTTCACTGAGAATACTAATGACGCACCTTCTCCTTTATCCTCATAGTCGGCAAGAAAAGCACCTCAAAGTAACATCCCCTCCTCCTCTCGCTTCTACCGTCTCCTCAGGATTTACCTGGGGCTAAAGTTTTCCCAAGTTTACGTGCCAACTCAACGCCTGTTTAAAATCACCCCCCCCCCCCTTTTTTTTCCATTAGCCTGATACTCATCCTCCTCTCTATGAATTACCAATCGAATATTTAATCCCACAACAATTGGCCCCTCCATATAGACTCGTTTACAAGATGATCGACGATTAATCGACTTTTTAAAGCTCTCAACTGCAATTCCAATGAAAACGTTTTATATCCCCAGTCCTTTCTCTCTCTCTCCCCCTTTTTTTTTTTATTTTCCACTATCCTGGGGATATGCTAGTGCAAAATCGACAGTCGCTCAGCATCCGGTGGCTGCACAGTTGGAGAAAGCACTCAACGGGCCAACGTATTGCCATATTGTACACACAGTGTGCGAAAGACTGGAGGAAAAAAAAAGTTAAACAAAAAAAAAAAGAGAAATATAGTATACATACTCTTGCACACAGTATGGACGTTCGATCGATCGACAGCGCTTTTGTCGACTGTTGCAACGGCAGCAACGTTTTTCCACAGATCTGAATCTCGAAATTCTTTTCATTTTCTTTTTTTTTTTATTACAATAAATTCTTCTATTTTTATTTATCCTATATGGGAGAAAATGCTGGGTGAAATGAGAAAGTGCAAAAGTGGTTTTCTCCCAGATTGGAAAGAAATAAAATGAGATGAATTTGAGAAAATTGAAGGTGAAAATGAAATTTCTACGTATTTACAGAGAAATAATAATAAATCAATTAGAAATGTCAAAATCGTAGTGGAATTAAGTGATTTAGATTTATTGCTTCGCTTGTGGACGAATAGAATCCTGCGGGATTTTTCCTCCCTTTTCTTTTTTTTTTCCTCTCTTGAGATAACACCGGAGATTATACGGGAATTAATAATATTATCCCAGTCGAGTTATATGTCTATTGTGTACGACAGGGCTTTTCACAGTGGTTTTTCCATCTACCTATGGGATTATCCTGGCTACGTGTGACGTTATGATGGACGCTGAACAGCTGAGAAAAACATGCATATTGACTTTTTGAATTTAAATTCCCAAATGACTTTTTGACATGTTTAAGTACGTTTTTTTTTTGTCCAATGGAATTCAAATAATTCCAATGGATTGGGTTTTATCAATGGCAAAAAATTACCAGTTTGGAAGCGACAGAACTAAAGAAAAAAAAGAGATAGAAAAGGAAGATGGAGTCTGCAGCGTGGCAGGTGCCCCCTCAACTGGAGGTATATAACCCATGGGTTTTTACGTAGACTTCTCCTTTTTTTTTTTGTTATTTTATTTTATTTCCTTTACTGGCATCAACCACTGGGCTTGCTATTCTATGCAGTCCCTAACGCGCTTCGAAGTACATTCAAATTGGAAACTCACCGGTTTTCTCTCGATGTTCGTCTCTCTTCTGTAACACGTCTCGATTCGTTTCGGGTGTTGCCCCCATTGGGTTTTATGTAGTTCTTGCAAATCGTCCATTCTATACAACAGGTACTGGTGGAGTTTGTCGGTCCTCGTTCGGCCAGTGGGTATCTCGTAAAGTTTCCAGGCAACGAGAATTGAATGGCAGCCTGAGCAAAAAGAACAACATTTTGGATGAAACTTTGAATTTACATCCATTCACTATTTATATTGCATGTCTATCAAAGTATAGGGGATTTATCCTCTATTCTTATACTACAAGTTGGTTAATTAACGTATTGGCTTCTTGTGGTAATTTCGATGGATAAACGTGGAAGAAATTGGAAAAGGGAGAGGGGAAAAAAGGTGGAAAGGCAGGTGTTCAAGCCGGTTTGAGTATACTCCCTGGCGATGAAAACGTTGGAAGGATGTTTTCGTGCTTGGGCGCGTGGCTGGAATTTAAACCGCACGAAAACCCGATGAAGTAGGATACCCGTCGCCGTCTGTCTTTACCAGAGGTATAACCCCGTAAACTACAATTTTCGATGCCTCCAAAATACGACGTCTCTGATACCCAGCCTCCACCTTTTTTTTTCATTTTTTTTTTTCCTCTACAATTCTCTCGTATTTTTAAGAGTCGAAAAAATAATAAAAGGGTGAATTTGTAATCATTTTTTAATGAGGAGAGGCGGATTTAATGGTTCGGGTAGCCAGGAGAATTTTTGAAATACTGCAATTACGTCTAATCTGATGTTTCATGAGAATTCAATGATTTAATGATGGGATGACGTGATAAAATGTAGATGGGCTTTTCTCAATGAAGCCATGAGGAATTTTCATTGCATTGAGCAACCCAATTTCCAGGGAAAGTTCTTGCTCGAGTTCAATTATAATCACAGTATTAACATTATATAAAATTCATCGGAGATACCGAGAGGATAGTAAGCCTCATATTATCAACGTTAAAACCTTCATCATCCCATGGGATATATGAAGCTTCTCTTCATTCTCATCTCCGAATTTTCCTCTTTCTCGCATCCTTTATCCTCTCTCTATCGACACTCGATAATTCACCAGCCTCAAACCTCATTCCCCTCTATACAGCTACCTAGTACTTTAACCTACGCTTGAGCTTTTCATCAGACTCGATAATGTATAACGAAGGCGCGTCAAAGTGAGTCAAACTCAGTCGCATCTATGTCATTTAACTTTACCAACCAAAATGCCTCCATTAATAGATGAATAATTATTTGTAAATCAATTTCATCTTTTCTCTTCTGGAAAAAATAAGTGAAAACGATAAAGAGGAAACGGGAAGTCGTGGGCGTGGTGTTAGCACACGTATTTTTTGAGGTGGAATTTCCGGAGCCAAAGGGGGAGGAGAGCAACAGTAGGAAGAATACAACACGGCGCTTGAAAAGCCATTCCAGTAAAAGTGTTTCGCATTGCCCTCGATCTTGGGCCATCGGGGGGAGCTTCTTCCTCATTCTTTTCTCCTTGTTCTCTTATTATTTTCTTTTTCTACACGTTAACCCACACTCTCACGTTGTTGGCTGCTTGTCGGTGGTGCAGCTAGACAAGCTTGGCATACAAAAAACTTTACAAAACAAGCCCCACGAGAAAAATTCCATGCCATTTGAAAAAGCGCGCCAGAGTTTAGTGTTTTACCATTTACATGAAATGAAATAAATGCTTCATCTCAATTTTTGTTGAGATAAAAATACTTGTTCACTCGATGCATTTAAAATGCTCTCCAATTATCGATCATGACCCCCAGGGGTTTGGGAGAAATAAAGAGGGGAAGGTAGATCCAGAGTAAAACGTTTCCTGTTTCATCGTCGAATTTCCTCGGACTCTCGCCTCTTTTTTTCCCACTCACTTTTGTATTGAATTTTTTGCTTTCCATTCAACTGCTCGAGGCATCCTCCGGTCTCACGGAAAACGCATCAAAGCGAAAACTCTATCGTTTGCCTCAGCCGTGTTCGTTGATTGAAAATATTAAAACGGGATTAACCTCTGCCATCATCTCAAAATAAAATAATAATAGCAGCATGTTTTCAACGCATTAAAGAAAATGATAAATCGTTGCTGCCTAATCGAGAAAAGGTGAGAATGTAATATTGACGGAATAAAGGGAAGGAAACGCGCTTTACTGAGCCATGGTCTTGAAAAATGCAGAGGTCCATGATGAAAGCAGGTAAAACGCTTCTATATGAGGGTGCAACCAAGGTCGCACCTGGCACTCCTGCAGACATCCACTCACGCCTCATTTCTTTTCATCTCAAATTCTCTCTCTCTCACTTTATACACACCAGTCTGTCATCAAAAAATGACCTAGACCCTACGCCCCGAGGGACCAATCGTTTTTCTATTCATTTTTCTATAACCGAACAACATGCCCAAAATAACCAAAATTGGAAAGAAGTCTTTTTTTCCTTTCTCTGTGAGAACAAGATTTATTGGACAGTGGATGGTAAAAAATATTGTAGTTCTGCTCGATTAAGAACAAGAAATTCATTAATTCTTTGTGAGAATAAAAACTTTTCATGTGCGACGAGTTTTTCAGTGTTTGATTTCTCATGTACACACACATGTTTTTTTTATTTTTTTAACTTCTGTAGCCGCGGGCGTTTTGTTTGCCTAGAGGAAAAGTGAGTTTGTTCACTCGGTGCCAGGTGTCACGTTAAGTCTCCAGCGGCAATAGTAAAAGCCCAGGGTACAAAATACACGCAAGGCCCGACTAGATGTTGCAAGAGAGGGAAAAAAAGGAAGGAGAGGAACAATATAAAGGAACCGTGGCCGATCGTGCGGCAATTTTATTCACGTTCCAACTCTAAAAATGTGTATTCGAAAGAATTGAAAACGCTTTTCTTATATAAATTCTCTAGTTTTCGCGTAAGTGCGCGCGAACAAAGTCGTAAAATGCGCGTTTGATATATATATATGAATTGTGTATTGAACCCAAATATAATGGCCGGGGGTTAAATCGACGATGAATGATTTTTCTTTATTTTTTTTTTCTTCCTCCTTCTTTCAAACAAAAAAACTTTTTCTTTCAATAAAATTTATTTATTAAACTTTCAATTGAGTTTGCTGAGTAGAGAAGAAGGAATAATGGAGTTTCGAGGGGGCTGTTCAATTGCTATGGTGAAAAATCGTATAATTAAGTTCATTTTCAATGGATCATTCTAGGGGTGATGCAGAAAGCATGTTTTTCACCCATTTTTAATGATTAAAATGAAAATTCTCGATTGCTGTAATTTTTGCCATCTCTTTACAAACCACACTCACGTAGTCCGTTAAAGTTTCACACACGATCTCATAAGTCAGGAGAAGCGCAAAAGGCACAAAGTGTACTTCACATGAGCTCCACACTGTCCGCCTACTAATTTCCGCTCAGTTCAACCTACATATACTATCCTAAATCCTCTAATTGCTCTCTCTCTAGGCGCAATACTACTTCGAAGAGCAGTTACTACATTTCATTTACTCTCCCTTGATTTCTCTCTCTCTCTCTCTCTCTCTCTCTCGTGCCTTTGGTTAAGTACGTAGACAGAGTAATTTGACCGTTTCCCAAAGTTTTTCAAACGGGTGGCGAAGATACACTCGACGATGTTTGCCCTCTTTCGCTACACATCAAGAGAATCTACTTTCTTCACGTTTTTTTCGTTATTTTCAAAGAAGAAAGCGTCTACCCCTTGTGTGTACTCACCAGGAGGGTCTCTTGGTTACGTGATGAGAATTCGTGATTTTTTTTCTTTTTCCAAAGAAATAAAAACAAACAAGGGAGCTGAAAAAATCCTGCATCATGCATGACTCCTGCGAATCCCATCTGCCATGAATAGAATTTTTTGGTGACTTTCTCAGAAACTTTAATTTTGATCAGGAGAGGAGATTCAAGGAAAGAGCTTTTGAAAATTGCGGGAAGAAAAGTAAAGAATCGTTACAGAGAAAGGATAAAGCGTTTTCTTTTCGTGCACTAGCTCCAACTGATTTATGCACTGCACTCGGTCACTTGGGGGCCACTAAAATCGTTTTTCACTATGAAAAAACAACGAAGGCAGCCTTTTTCACAACTATTTTCAGTTACCATCGGTTCTACGTCATCGTGCAAATTCATGTCTCTCTTTCTCTACATTTTTTCTCTTTTTTTTTTTTTTCGTCATTCCAATGAATACCTGAATAGCAGAAACGAGAAATTAAAGAGACCAGTGGTGACTCTACGACAAATCTTTGAGGCAACGAAAAAAAAAAAAAAACAGTGAACAATGCCTCAAACAAACCCCAGGCAAATTGTTCGAGTATTGTTGTCACGAGCCAGAGGGTTTGAAAAAAAAAAAAGAGAAGAATATTTTCGACATTGAGGGGAAAGAAGAATAAAGATTCTCGGTGGAACCAATGGACGGCCTGTTTGCCAAGGCTCTCTCTTCGATTTTAAAAGCAGAAAATTTCAAATGAAAATTGAATGATGCCACATATTTTCGTGGAAAAATTACATGAAAAATTCATTATCTCCTCCAATGACAAGCAGATTTTTTTTCCACTTGATTTAATAAAATCTGCGGCAGTTTTTTCCACTCTGCAATTTATTTTCTCCTTTCATTTGGATTTTTTATTATTTTTTATCACTCCACTCATAATTTCTCTTACACCGTGACCATCTTTCATTCGTTCTTTTATTTATTTTTTCTTCTCTCCCTCTGATGGTTTCATTGTTTTCATCTGTTGGCACGAGACAGTAGACCAAGATAATACCCAGGCATATCTCGAGCGAAAAAACACCACTAATATTTGAATATTTTTTTGGCTATTGTTTGCCATTTTTTTCTCGACTTGGCTTGCGATTAAATTTTTTCTCATTTTCTCTCTCAATGAAAATATGCATTTCTGCTCATTAAAAATTCATTGAAACTGCGAAAATTAAGAAGAATTCATTCACATTTCCCGGGGATTAAATCTTTTCAATCATTTTTCGAAGAAAGCCGTAAAGTCTTTCAATGCCATCGGCATAAAACCAATTTTTCCTTTCATCTACTCTGTGAAAGAAAAAAATCTTATTCACCTGAAGGTGTGCACGGTACAAAAATTTCACTCAGATGCGATCGACCGCAATTTTTTCTTCGATATTTTTTTTCCCATCTCAGTGAAAGCGAGTGCATCACAACCTAGCACTAAAAGCGATGTTGTGCCAACACAAAACGCCATTCCGATAGTCATCTTAATCCCATAAAACACCATAGCCCAACATCGATAGTTTACGTCCAATTCTTCAAGAACAATAGACAAATAAATGATTTTCATGAATTTCTCCAAATGATTTCACGTAACAACTTGTAAATGAGAGAAAAAGAAACGAAGTGATTTTCCTTTGGTGTACAAAGGAGACTAGGTATAGAAGGAGAGAGTCATCTCCATTCGCCCTGGCACCTTTTCCCAGCGTAAAAAGGGACGCAGGGGAGCACAAAATGCATCTCTAAGAGGTACATGGCAATAAACGCTTTTGTTGAAACGACTCTCATATATATATATATATATATATATATACATGAGAGTTGACTGTATTCTGTGTGCCCTATCCCAACGCCTCTGACAATCTTCCCTTCCTCCATTTTCCTTCTCTACTCTCTCGGATATTGGCTAAAGAAAATACGAAAATTCACTGTCTCTATCTGTCTCATTATTCTCCACATTTTAACGTCGTGTATCGCACGCTCCTTCTATTTATATTCGTGGCATTTTTGTGGAGACATCTGCCACTGCATTATTTTTATGTGTTGTGTGATAACTTGCAAGGATAATATCTTTTATATTACCCGTAAAATCCTAGTGTCTCCACACCTGCGACATTATTTTTAACCTATTTATCATTTATCCTTTATGATATTCCGCATTTAAAATTGTTTTATCAATGGTTAATTTGAGGATTAGCCCATGTTATATGCGTTATCACTGTACTTATTATGGATATGCAAAAAACACCCACTCGACCTCAACTGACGGGCCAAAGAGGAGGGACGAGGGGGCATTGCTGAGTGCGGAGTAGTAGTTTCTCGTTAATCGTTCAACTCTGGGCACGTCCCGTGAGTGCAGTGGAGTTTCCAATCGACGGATATAATATCTGTGTTATACTAACACAACTTTGGCATCTACAGTGGCTTCCATTAAACAATAATATTCAATTGAATATTCATGATGAGAGGGAGAGAGAGAAGGGGAAAAATGGGTCAACGTCTCGACTATTTTGCAGAAATTTTCAGTGATATAAAACTAAAATGAAAAACACACGGATTTATTCTCTGTGCTGCACTTTTTTCACTATTGTTACAAGTTTTTGGAGAGTTTGACGTTAATGGACTCGTGAAGTTTGTGATTAATTGTCGAGGACTTCTTTAAAATTAGTCCTTTGTGAATTTCATTTAAAATTATTCAAAGTACGGAATTAATGAATTTTAAAGTGGAATAATTAGGGTAAAATGGACATTCTGATTGAGCGGTTAGAGATAGCGATTTTCTGATGATTCCATTGAAAAGCTGAGGCGATTTTACATAAAAATCAAGTGTCAAAATTTTTTTTTTTCAATTTTCAAAGAATTCGATTTTTTTCACCAAGATTTGAAGGGGTTTACCTTCTGAAAATTTGAAAAAATCACTTTTTTGGCAATATCTTTGGTTCTATTGGTCGTAGCTCAAAAATTCCGATTCGAGGTGAAAGGTGAGCTCATTTGCCATGGATTTAGGTGGTCTGCACTTTTTTTTTACGATTTTTCGAAAAATTATTGAGGAAAAAGTGATTTTCAAAAAAATCATTTTAACTCACTCAAAAATCGATTAAAAAGAAGTGCAGACCACATAAATTCATGGCAAATGAGCTCACCTTTCACCTCGAATCGGAATTTTTGAGCTACGACCAATAGAACCCGAGATATCGTCAAATAAGTGATTTTTTCAAATTTCCAGAAGGTAAACCCCTTCAAATCTGGGTGAAAAAAATTGAATTTTCAAAAAATTGAAAAAAAATATTTTGGTACTTGATTTCTATGTAAAATTGCCTCAGCTTTTCAATGGAGTCATCAGAAAAAACCTATCTCCAATATTTCTCTTGATTTCTCGTAATATACAATGGAGAAATAAATTCCTCCTCTCTTTCTCTCGCATTTATTTACTCAAAAATATCCAGGATATTCCAATGAAAAAAATACCAGTGGAAACATGCCTGGCACGTCATATCTTATATTAAGATGCCTCCAGTTGGAAAGAAGAAGAGAGCCAGAGTAGTGGTGACACGATTGTTAGGATTTGTGGCACGGCTCCAATAGGAGACTTACCCACCGAGGAATACAAAAAAAATAACAGGGAGAAAAGTGACAAAATAATGATAATAATAATAATAATAATAATAATATGGGAGAGGGTGGATTTCACTTATTCGAGGCTTTCTCAAAGTCAGAAATCAATGAATACTTGAAGAAAAAAACATCAGGTGGAGGGTAGTGTAAAGAAATAGAGAGGGAGACAAAGTAATGAGTGAGAAACTCATTACTTTATCTCTCTCTCTCTCTCTCTATTTCTGAAGGAAAAGGGGGGTGGGGGGAAGAAGACGTCTATGTTGATCTGGCCCCGTAATTACGCTTCGGAAATTACTTTTTCTCTTGGAAGTGGACCCACCCGTCATGATTGCACATTCGAGGAGAGTTTGCCGTGTGGGTAGAGAGAGGGAGAGAGTTGCAATAAAATGGAAGTGAAGAAAAAAGAAATGGAGGAGTGGATGATAGAATAAAGGAAGAAAGTTCAAGTGTAACTGCCGACTAAATGAATTCCGAGTGATAGTTGATAAGGGCAAAGGAGAGATATTGTTGAGAGAAATAGGTCTCAGGATTTTTCACTTAGGCAGATGCCAAGTGAGTCAGGTGTTATCGAATTGATGTATCTGCCTGTACCTGTTTATAGCTCCGGTCAGATACTACCACATATTGCGAGCATAAGAATTCTTGCAACTCCTGTTTATGAATACAAATGATACATCTCCGGGGCGTTTGAAATTTTCACCGGCGGCTATAGAGAACAGAGCCTCGTTAATTTTCTTGCCTTTCTGTCTTCCACTTAATCTTTTCAGCGTTAACATCAACCGTGCTATTAATTTTCCACCTCTGTGTCAACGCCTCCTCTCTTTTGCCGAAACTCATGAAATGTCATTTATTATTTGTGAATGAAATGAATGCAAATTGTGACAATTGCGAGTATGTTATACGGCTTTATTGAGACGGGGGGGAAAAAAAGGGCCTCAGTCTATGCACCATTGAGAGTAAAGAATGAACGTGTCTCATTGCACGAATGGAAATGACGAGGCAGAGGCTTTCAGGCTTGAACTAGAAACGGCATAAAGAAGTGAAAAAGATGGAAGAGTTTGAAAGAAAATAACTACCCACGGGTCACTAATGAACACTGGGAAGGAGCAGAGTTTTATATAAGAGTTCCTTCCTCTTCTGCCTTCTGCGGAGAGAAAAGAAGAGGGGCAAATGAAGTTGCTTTTGGATTCAAGTATCATAATTGAATGTAACTCCCTTCTCTGAATGCCCTCGGGGGATTCTTACGAATTTAAGAAGACCCTTCGTGCCTTTATGCTCCTCTATCTTTGCCCTTATTTACCTTTGGCAAATGAAAAAGAGAGGAGACGAGTAAAATGAATTTTTCATCATTCTGTAAACGAATAATTTTTTTCATCTCAAGTTTTGGTCGAAAAAAAAAAATTCAACTAAATTGATCAAGTGAATAGGTAACTCGATACTTAGGGGCACCGCAGATCGGAACTTCCGGCACATATTGGGTCATTGTGTGGCGGAGTGATTGGCTTATGAATGTCACCAGGGGCTCTGCTGGTATTCCACAATTTCTCGCAACTCCCTTTTCGTAAATTCCAATTCTCCCGAGAGCGCCACAATTTCAAGAGCCGCGGGCAAAAACATTTTTCGCCAACTAGTTCTCCTCCTTTTTCAATTCTTTTTCCAGTCATAGTTGGGGGCCAATTGTTTTGTCTGTAGTTTACCTTTCAAATTAATTAATATAACCCCAGACACAGACATTTTCACTCAGTTGAAAACCTATATTAAAGCCACCCCTCGTGTGCAGTTTACCATTGGGGACAAAGGCAAGAAGAGGAGAGAATTTTCCAGAGGAAAGCATTGCCCCCGAGCGAAACCAGAGGGCACACTCTGATGCTTTGATATACCCTTTCCCCGTTTTATTTCCACAGAAGCGACTTACACGTTTGCAGCAATGTCCCATTCCATCATCCCTGTGAAATCCAATTATAAATTATCGCACAAGAGTATTTATTAACAGTGTTGAACATAAACGAGGGAGAATTTTTGACAGTCCATATTTTGCCGAAAACAATCCAACTAGATAAACACTTATGATTCCATTGTCTCGGATAATTGTAACTAGAGGAATCGAAATGGGTCATCTTCAGCCATTCTCTATCAGAAATTCCCTCAGCTCTGCTATTGTGGGGGTTAGAAATGTCCAATTTATCTCACCAGAGGTATTTTCAGAAATAGACGCAAACGATTTAGATTATTAGACGAAATCGGGGTAAAATGGACATTCTGGTTGAACGGTTCGAGATAGCGATTTTCTGATGATTCCATTGGAAAGCTGAGGCGATTTTACATAAGAATCAAGTGTAAAAATATTTTTTTTTCAATTTTCCAAAAATTCTATTTTTTCCACCAACATTTGAAGGGGTTTACCTTCTGAAAATTCGAAAAAATCACTTTTTTGGCAATATCTCTGGTTCTATTGGTCGTAGCTCAAAAATTCTGATTCGAGGTGAAAGGTGAGCTCTTTTGCTATGGATTTAGGTGGTCTGCACTTTTTTTTAACGATTTTTCAAAAAATTATTGAAGAAAAAGTGATTTTCAAAAAAGTCGTTTTAACTCACTCAAAAATTGATAAAAAAAAAGTGCAGACCACATAAATTCATCGCAAATGAGCTCACCTTTCACCTCGAATCGGAATTTTTACGATACGACCAATAGAACCAGAGATATTGCCAAAAAAGTGATTTTTTCGAATTTTCAGAAGGTAAACCCCTTCAAATCCGGGTGAAAAAAATCGAATTTCTAAAAAATTGAAAAAAAATATTCTGGCACATGATTTTCATCGGAAATTTCCTCAGCTTTCCAATGGAATCATCAGAAAAATTCCATCTCCAATATTTCTCACGATTTCTCATAATAAACCCCACCTGCCTCTATTGTTCACCTATTAATTAATAGTCCAAGTATGAAAAATACAGTCTCATAATGAGGAGAATTAATGTTTTAATGCTCGCGACCATTGTCATCACACTGTCCTTAATTAATTGTACACTCATCCCCGACGATGGAATATGACAAATTGATGACAAGCTCGAAAAGAAATGGCTTTGCCAACTCAACTTCTTCAGCATCAGAAAGAGGATATAAAGTAGGTTATAATGGAAAAATGAGAAACTGAAGCGTGCAAAAAAAATAATAATTGGCAAGTGATGGCTAGCAGAGAATGGTATAAACTTGCGAAAAAAAACAAGAGAGAAAATTCAAGAAACATGAGAAAACTTGGGAATGGAGAGGAGGAGAAAGAGTCTGAGGAGAAAAATAATGAAAAAAATTGAGGGAGAGAAAACGGAAAGTTGTAACACGACAGAGTCCATGGCACGGGTAATTATATAAGATGGACCAAAGTTTTTATTGTTGGTCGTTAAGCCCTTGGCTCTCTCTTGTACCTTCTCGCCTCACTTTGTGTATACATTTCGAATTTTTCTCCTTCTCTCAGTACTTCAATGTGTTGGAACAATGTTAAACATTCTGCCAGTTTCTTCTAATTAAATTAAGAAATTCAAATTTCACCCTCTGACATTGTCTCATCTCCTCCGAAATAATGCACTGGCCACCCGTGGATCTTTTTATTTTCAAGGGGAGATAAATGTATTTTCTTTCGTGTCTGTGTTGAGAGGATTTGGGTGATTGTGGTGGTAACGTTAATATCCATATCTCAGGGCTGATGAGTCCCGCTGTGTTAATCAACTGTGTCGTCAATTTAAATAAAACGCAATAGTGTTGATGAAAAATATTTAAATGAGGAAATGTTCTTGTGATAATTAATGAAATAATTCATTAATTGGCTTGATTTCATCAGAGTACTATTGAGCTTCAAACGAATAAAGTGGCATTCTACCATGTTGATTTGGAGGTACCTTGCCTCTAAACCGATAAATACAACTCCGGGGGTATTTAGCACTTCGTTATCCTCACTGGGTCAGGCATTTGTTTACGACAATGATTCTTGCTGGGATTTTACCGAACAATCAGCCTGAAACGAGCCGATTTCCTCCTCTCTATTTTCCACGCTGAATTACCTCATCATTCAATGATGAAACTGAATCGTAAAGACTACACGAGCATTTTCTTCTTGATAAAATTTTTATCCAACAGCGGGAGGAAAAATAAAATGAATTAACCTGCGTCTATAAAGTCTCTGAGTGTACGCACTAGTAAAAGTGGCATAAAAAAATTCTGCAGCATCTCTTATGATTCTTGAAAAAGAAAAAGGAATAAAAAGTAAAAGTCAGGAAGAATTTACACACTCGTCACGTACATAGATATAAGTTAGTATAACGCCTTGACTGCGACCCCATGGCGATTGCTCTCAGTATAGGCATGGAGGTGGCTTGACGAAGGGAAGCGTTGAGCAAAGTCAGTGTATACACTATGGGGTATAAATCCTCCGTTGGTTGGAAGGGCATAGAGGGTAACACCGGAGACTAGGACTGATGGAGGGTTGAATAAACCATGGAAGACCCTGATGCTCTCCCGTACGCTGGCAAGAATGAGCCAGAGAGAGGAAGGAGGCTATAGGTACACCACCGGATTACCATAAGTCCACTTAGGCCAAGATTGGTCTTGAGAACTCTCATTTCAGGTGGGATATATGTGTGTGAGTAGAGTAATTTTGTGTTCGATGTTTACGACACTTCCTTGGGGACTTGCAGGCAAGATATTCCTAGGATCATTTACTCGGATCAAGGGGTTAGCAAGTCAGGATTTTTCGGGGTGATTTTTTACGGCTGAGTGACTCGAGTTAATCCATGGAATTATTGAAACTCGAGAGAGTAGAAAAATGTCCAAAGGAATTTATACTGATTGAAAGTGTTGGAGGATTATAAATTTCTCATCTCAATTTACTGATAAATCAATAAGAGAAGCCCCAACACTTGAAAACTCTTGATTGATTTTATCCGCTCAGACGTGTGAGTATGTGAGGAGTTTGTGAAAAATCAAAATTTGGAAATTCAAGAAGTTAATTGAAGGCAAAAGTACTTGAAAGCACTCCTGTAACCTTTATGCAGGCAATCGATCCTTAAACGTGATACCGAGTGCCTCCTACTCCGTCTGAGAGTCTTGAAGGGCACGGACGAAACCGGAGAACTTGATCGGGATGAAGGGCTTGAGTGGAATTGATTACTGGATAAATCGATTTCTCTTTCGGTATGTCACTGGCAGGGGTCTCAAGGAATACCTCTGTCTGCACCCGAGAGGCTTCGTATCTTTTTTTTTTCCTCATTGCTTCTGCATAAATCACTCGAAACAGTGTCATTTAGTTTTCCTCGTTGCAATATCATTGAAAAATAGTCACTATAAATGCAAAAGGAAAAAACCTCACTTTGATCCTGTACTGAAAATATTTCATCCCCCATTCATATTTTAGAGGTCGTTTCTTTTTTCTCTGGCACATAAAAACGTCACACTTAACGATATTAAGGTATGGCACGTACGTGATAGTGAGTGCATTCTATAGAGCGCAAATTTTTGTATAAAAAAGTATATTTTACGGGATAGTCTACCTTTTTTTTTCCTCCTGTTTTTCTATATGAATTTTTATACTCTACGCTGCAAGCATAATGGGCATAAATTTTTATCAAAGTATTATTTTTAATTTAGCTTTCTATTTTTCCATCCACAACAGAGTTAATTTTTCATTATGAGACAGTGAGTAAAATAATGAAGAGATTCGTAATCATTGAGTAGACACGTGGAATAGGATATTTAATATCGTTGCAACAACTGACGTTCTCTCGTGCTGTTACGCATATGCATATATGTTGAAAATCGATATAATCCTGAGTTTATTGAAACGTGAATCTCGATAGGCTAGAGAGATGTGAGGGAGGTTGCATTTGAACTCATTGAGTGTGGGGAGGAGAGTAAAATAGTGGAGGGAAGGTAGTGGCTGATTCGCAACAGCCGGTCGTTTATTAACTGATCGGGGATAAATATTAATGCGGCCTCAGAGCACCAGTGATATGGAATTCACCGACCGCGCCATTCGGTAATAATTCGACGTACCGTGTACTATTGAATATGGGTAACGATCAAGAGCTTATGTCATTCGCTATTCTCTCTATGAAAAGAAATGCGCTTTAATCAATTGATTTTTGCCGCTTTTGTTATTCAGTATTCAATTGTTTGAGAATGGCTAATTGTAAAAATAAACTCTCAAATTGATGAAATTATTGAGAATGTTGTATCTTACATAGTGATATAGGGTTGAGTATTAAAATTAATTGGAGCATAGCCGAGTTACCTCAACAAACGTTATTTCCACGTTACCATAGAGCGCACAAGAACAACAGAGGTACGTAGAGTCGTTGCTGCGGTAATGGCCAATGTCTCGCGAAATGGATGCGAGTATGACGGACCTTTTGAAACCATACCGGTTAGTGGTAACGTAGTGGTGGTAGCCGGCGTCAAAACATAAATATTCATCGTGCGATGTCGTTAGAACTGCACTCCTATCCCCTGTACACATTTAAACGTAACACGTTTGCTGTATACAAAACATATACAACAGAGTCAGGCTAAACCCTCTTCCCTCTTCATCTCTTCAGTCTCCCACCCCTTTTCACAAGCCAGAACAACGGAAACTTACACTGGGACAATATAATGACTACCAACATAATAAACATGCAATATATACGATCTCCGTATATTTGAATTTTACCAAATTCTCACTGGGTTATGTATTTTCGTTGTAAAATACAGGCATTCAGAGTGATTATTAACTGGTTAATAAACTTTCGAGATTCATTTAATTTTTTTTAAGTAGAAAATTTGAGGATTTCAACCAATCTCTGGATTGTTATACCACGGGGATTTGTGCTAGAATAGTTGGGGCTGATCATAAAACGTCAAACTATGGAAATAACCCGAGGATATTCGCAAGTTAATGTATGGTCCATTGATATAACGTAAAATATGTGAATGGACTCTGGAATAATAAATAAAAATATGTAGAAAGCTCAGAGTTTTATTCAAATGAAATGATGAGAAGAAAGAGCATGATAATATTATTCTCATGTATATTCAATAAGTTATCTGATGTTTGCATTAACGTGGATATGTTAATGTGATAAATCATGAAAAATATTGGAGATGAGTAATTTCTGATTGCTTTGGAAAAATCATATTATATTTTACAAGGTAACATGCAGTAATTCCGGGGGAAATGAGAAAAATCCTGAATCTCACGTCACGTAGAATATAATACACTGTGCAGTCGCATTTGGAAACGTGATGTAAGTTTTCACGAAAGATTCGGAAGTCGTTTTTAAAATTTCCCTCCATTCTTTTTTTTTCTCGTCTCTATCCCTTTACCTACGTGATCAATTCCATGAGAACGACCCGAGAGGGTCGTACCCATTTTCAACACGAAATATTATCGTCTAAGGAAGCACACACACACACACACATAGAGAGAGTTGAAAGTGCGAGAGGGAGAGGGAGAGAAAACGTCAGCGAAATGGCAAACTTGCGGAAGAATGGCCGGTGAACTTTGAACCGTCTATAACGCTTAAACTGCCTCTCCTCCTTCTTGCTCGTATATTTTTTTATTTTCCAACATTTCAAGAGCGACGCCATTTCGTACTGACGGCTGGTGCACCTTGCATTTCCCCCTTGGGGAGCGCGTGTGGTAGCACAGAATAAAGTGAGGAGAAAAAGAAAGAAAAGTACTAAAGAATTGTAAGGGAAAAAGCAAATGGCAAATTTGAAGAATTTACAAATGGGGAGAGTAAATTTACTCACAGCCGGAAGCGTCGCGTGCACTCGTTAAATTTGGATCGACTAGCCGGATGTTATTATGTGCTGTTTAGCTTGGAATTTAGACTCGAGACTTTTCGTTAACTTCCGACAAGCAAATCCTCCAATGAGCATGCAATCATTGCATAATTTCTTTAAGAATCAATTAAATTAATATTACCCCTACAACTGCGTTTAGAATTGACTAGTAATACCCTTGGCACTGCTGGCAAATCAGTATGCGAGACATAGGAACATGGTGATCCATCAGGATGTACTCGAAATGCGAGGAGACATTAAGAACTGATAGCCTTACTCCCCCTCTTGTTTTCCATCTACCAAACTAACCAGCAATTTCCATTTCGACATGTAATTGGACGTACCCCTATTTCTCCTCCCCTCTTGCCATCAGATCGTGTTACATTCATCGAGGCTTTTGAGTCATCTACAGACCCTACTTTTCCCTGTCCAAACTTAATCAGTCTCTTTTATTGGCTGTCTTGCCCACAATTTTTCATATCGAGATGCAATAAATAAAATCCTCCAATTAATTTTCATTATCAATTTACCATCTCTCTCTGATTCTAAATCAACGTTTGCACTTTAAATGAGGGGAAAATATATGCGTAGTAAACAAAATATTCAAATGCATTCGCACGAATCAATAATTATCAATGCGTATGAATAAATTAATTATTCATGAATGTATTTAATCGTTTGCTTTTTTTCTTTTCGAGTTTCCAAATGAAATGGAAATTTTCCATATATGACATCATAAATACAAATAATATCTCCATAATATTTGCTAAATAATATAACGCGAAAATATTTAAATTAAATTTCCCATCAGGAATGAAGGAAAAAGAGGTAAAAAATTCATAAATAAATCACGTACTTTTGATCAATGTAGAAACGAATTTCTCTCGATTCACCAATCGCAAGGAGCAAAAAAAAAAAAATCTCAATCCTGCCGACAAACAAAAAGCCTTTTTCCATGAGCGCAAACTTTCTCCTTTTTCTCCTCGTACTAGCGCGGAGCTTTGAATTCGCCTGAAAACTCGCCATTGCTGTGAGTAAACTCAATGGCAGAGAGAGGGGAAAAAAATGAAATAGAAGTGGAGAAACTGTGTGTGAAAATTCGCCGACGTTTCGTGCATTGATCCTTGGAAAAGAAGAGTTGGGATTGGCAAACGAGAAGCTGAAGAAAAATTTTCACGCCTTACCGCATATGAGGATGGGCGCTCGTGGTGAACGATTGCAATGCGGCTCATGTCCAAAAAAAATAGCCTACAACTGGATTATCCGAGAGGATAATGAATAATAGGACAAACAAAAACGAGACAAGCATTTTCTTCTGAATTTTTATCGTTTCCATAAAATCGAGTTTCCTCCAAGCCATTAATTTGTAGGAAAAAAGGAAGAAAATAATCCTGGCAGTTGGAGTAGCCTGAAGCCGTAAAAAAAATAATGTTGAAGGTGACATATAATCAGGAGTAAACATCAGCGTGAAGAAGTAGATCGTAAAAAGCTTGTGGAAAGTATTTTTTTGTGTTTAAATAAACTGTAAAGAAGTAAGTGAAGGAACCCATGCGTTCCAATAACGTGTCGACGTCCTGACGTGGTTGCGGCTAACTTTTTAACACGGAACCCTTTCTCCGTCCTCTGCAGAGTAGTTTTCCCTCTTTTCTCTATTTTTTTTTCGCCTCTCCCCTTTTCACCCTTTATTTCAACAGCGTTAAGGCACTACTTTGCGACTGTGTGTGTGTGTGTGTGGGGGTAACGGCTGGCAGAGGTGCCAGAAGAAGAAGAAGAAGAAGAAGAAACCAGAGTGCGCCGGCTGGCTGACTGCAGTATAGGGCTACACTACTTGCTTGCCGAGTGTTGGGGGAAAAAGGGGTGAAAGACCTGGGTTGACGCTGGGGAATACAGAGGAGAGAGGGGTGGCTAAAAAGAAAGAGAGACATGGAAAGCTTACATCGTCATTAACTTTGTTCAAAGCGATATCTTACGTACTAAAGTTTCTGAAATGACGTTTACGTGGGTTTATACGAAAGTTGGATGGTAACAGTAAGAGATAGCATTGTCAAGGATATATCGTTAATGTTGCAATTTTTGTTCCAACACAAGCGAAATAAGCCAGAACAATCTATCATATTTTCTTCTCTTTCTGTGAATTCATTTTATCATCCTGTATCTTGATGTGAATGGAGAGTAGTTAATGTCTTAATTCACAGAGATCTTTACTCGGAGATTTTGAATGAGAATATTTGAATGTAATTATGTCGACTCTTGTCGTGATTTTCATCAAGATAATCGCTTTCTTGTTTCAACATTAATCTTCCAAGAAAAGCATTCTAATGAATGGAAAACTTTATTATGCTATTTCATGGATTGCTCATTGTTTATAATTTGGTCACAATGAACAATACTTTGATTATTCATCATTTGTCACAGTCAAACATTAAAGATAGGAGATGATAAAAAATACGTGAGATTTAAAGACGTTGAAGTAACATTTTCTTCACATTTATTTTCGTCGTTAAGTCAGATCTCCTCCCGGCTGTGATAACGTTCTCAACGTTTTAGAATCGTAACTTCCGTTCTCTATATGCGTCCTTAAAACGTTACGACTTGGCATAGAATGAAAAGTAAGGAAAAATAAAAGAGAGGGAGCGAAGACGGTGATAAATGTGGGGACGTTTAACGTTTTTCGATTTGCGAAAAAGGTGGCAAAACCAACAGCCCCATTGCTGTAGTTGTGCTAAGGCGTATAAAGGAGCATATTTGCAACTACCTTTCAATCTCCTCCTTTCACAACCGCAAACACTGGCAGGCGCAATAACCCAAGGACGGTGATAAGCGAAACATGGCAAGGCATCGTTGACCCAATGGACACACAGTGGCTCCTGTGTTTGTGTATGTCTATACCCTTGCTAACACGTTCTGGTGTAACTGGATCCCTCTGGAGGCTCTTAGATCCACGCTCAAACTGCAGCACTGTATCGTAAACATCTCAGTTCATGTAATACTCTGTGAATGTTTCACTTTATTCTTTTTTATTTTCTTCTCTCTCAAGAAATTCAATTTTCACCGTGAGATTTTCACCTATTTTCACCCCTTAGAGAGAAAAACCTCAAAGAAGAAAATGTAGTTGTGTTGAGAGATCAGAAAATATTCCTTCAACTCTATTTGAAAATTGTAAATTTACTGCATATCATCCACTTTACGACCCTGCAACTGTACCACTTCTCGATATTGAGACACAGCCAAACAGGCCAAAGTAAAGCCCCTTTCTGACGCGACTCAATAACCTATGTACATGGATTCGGGGAGAAAACCATGGGGTAACACAAACCCCTTCAGTTTCCGCAAGAGCCAATGTCTTAAATCAACAATTCATCCCATCTACAGTGAAATAAATTTGAAAAACTCTTTGTAGTTTCAATTGAGCATTATTCAAAGGAAGAGAGGAATCGATGAGAATTTACGTCAATTGAAACATAAGCAAGCATGAATGATGATCGACTAGTTGGAGGCTTGCATGAATATTCGATATCATTTCGAAAGGCTGATCACACAAAGTGGATGACATTTTGCCTGTGCTATAGGCTCTAAAGCCGCATTAACGCCTGTGCTCGAGTACAGAGGAATTGTACCGAGGGTAGGATAAATGAGGCAACGGAGGGAGAGGATCACGTGAGTGACATATATGAGGGAATGACTTGTCCAACCTGCAATAGAGCTATTATGCATTTGGTTTGATAGTTGCCATATACATATATGTATGTGTTCTCTCTTTCAATATGTTGGTAAATTCACGGGAGAAGAACAGGAAGGATAGGAATTTCACACGTGAGAAATAAAAAAATAAGGAATTACGGAGAATTCATGTGGTATGATGAGGATTTCTCGAATGAACGAAAATCGGACAAATGACAATCAATTGGGGGTGGACAATTTGGTCACGCGTTAACGTTGCCTCGTGGCCTCTAGGGCATAGTCGGGTCGTAGAGATGGCAGCATAGTGTTGGAGCCAGGTATTCGCGTCATTATCGCCTCGGGTATTCGCTGAGTGGGAATAGTGTCCAGTGCTCTCTTGTACAGCCTTGCCAGCCGGACCACCCTCAATTTCACCCACTACCTTCCCACATGAATATGCGATTCGTAACGTGGCACAGATTCAATCGGACAATACTGCGATATGCAGTCTCAAATTCACCAGGGATTTCTCCGTGTTTTCACCACAAAGAATATGAGGAGAGAAAAGTGAAAACAATCTCCCAGAGGAGACAAACTGAGATGATGCACGTGTGTGTATATAGGAGAGGGTAGATAATAAGATGAA
Organism: Aleiodes testaceus; assembly: GCA_963565655.1. Lineage (NCBI taxonomy): Eukaryota > Metazoa > Arthropoda > Insecta > Hymenoptera > Braconidae > Aleiodes > Aleiodes testaceus. The sequence continues at coordinate 115,164 of OY751423.1, forward strand.
AAGGGGGCTGGTGCGATTGCATGGTAGGATACGTGACACGACGTACGCAATGATGCTCAAGAGTTTTGCCACGAGTCAGTCCTCGAAAGAGGTGAGAAAGAGAGAAAAAAATTTGCAGACACTGGTGTTTTAGCAGAAGGGTGATGCGGTACACGTTTTTTTTTTTCTCAAAAGTATCTATCACGTTGAAACGGGTAAAAGTGTCTGGTAAAGAATACACAAGCTCTCTTTGTTGATGGTAGAATGTGGGTTGGGGCGAGAAAGGGGTAGAAAATATACGTATTCGCTTGAGGCAAAACCCTTACATTCACCTCTGCTTCTCATGAGAATAGGGGACTTTACTCGCAGTGAGATTCAGAATGAAATAAAAATTTCGGTAAAAATCAATAGTACGTTGATTATCATGGAATTAATGTAGAAAAAGCTCTTTTTCCTTTCTTCCGGACCAAACAGTCTATCCCCACATCTCAACTGCATGCACTGCTTTTGTCTCCTCTATTTTTTTCCTTTCACTTCTTCACTTCTTTTCTCATGGTCTGTCGTGCGTAAGAGTACGCCTTCTCGCTTTTCTGCTTTGGAGCATGGCCTTCTGGACCTCGTTACAAGACACTAGGGGGATGAGTGAGGTGAAGTGTTATACATCCCATGAACGTGAGTCAACTTGGAAAAATAAAAGTGGATGTGGATGAAGAATGAGAATGTATCGTTTCCGACATTGGGATAGCCTTGATCTCTCAACTGCAGTTGACACTAATTTTTTAGTTATTTTGCTGCAATGGCAATTATAATTTGGAAACAAGGAACAACAAAGTGAATAGATAGATAATCTATTAATGCTCGAGTAGTTGAAGAAAATAAAGGGAGAAAGGAAAAAAATAAATGGGAATGAGTAGATTGTGAAAGAAGTAAAGCACGCTGTTCTACGGCTAGTAGAACGGGAAATGAGTTTCCAATAAGGAAGGTACTGTAGAATCGAAGAATCACATTTGAAAGAGATGGAACTTTGAGAGAAGGGCCAAGATTTCACCATTGAATGTATAAATCCCAGCAACTTTATTAGGAAAGGGAAAAATCGTAATCAATTTTTCATTTCTTGGCTCTACAATGGAAGAGGAAAAAGGCATGTCAGACAATTTAATCTTTATCTTGGAATCTTTTATTGAATTGTATGAGATGAGAGTTAAAGAGGCATTTGTAGTTGAATTGTAAGCTCGTGCAATAGGGGCTTGAAATTGAGGCATCGAAAATGTGTCTAATTGTATGTTTCTACTGGTGTTGAATTGTTGGTGGGTGAGGAGGCGAAGAAAATGGTTAGATGCGGGATAGGGAAATGTGTATATAGAATGGTTTTAGAAAGCTGTTTCCCCAAAGCGCTGAGAACTGACGTTGACGCCTGGGCTTTCTCCTCGCAGTATTACATCTCTTAAAACTTACACCACCGTGATAACAGTAGAAACAATGGAGTCTCTAATTACGAGAAAATTGCAATTTAATGTGCGCAACTTCCTTGAAATGACGTACGGGGCTCATTCACTATTTCCGTGTTTACTGTTTCGACTTGTATGTTTCCGTAGATACTAACTTTGAGTTTCTACTCTTGATGAATATCAACTGAATATTACGTTTCGTATTTCATCTTATTTTATATCCTCGAGGGTTTCTTTTACCGATAGATAAAAGACGAGGCTTGGCTGATAGCCGACCCTCGTTAACCCCTGGGTCGTAGCCTCGACAAAAAAAAGCAAAGAAATGCGGGACTTGGCAGTTCACTAAGGAGTATGATATAACCGAAGACACGTTGTCGCTTCAGGCAAACTTGTGATCGATCGTTTTTTTTTTTCCTCTTTTTTGGGGGATGATTCTGAATTTTTGCGGTTGGAGATAAAATTAGAGTTGGTTCATTCTTTTTCCCTGCCTCAAGCATGAGAATTCATCCGAAAAACTTTGGAAAAAAGCATGATATTGTAATTTTGATAAATGGAGGAAAGTTTGGCTTAATCAATTTGGCTTCTCACATCAGACGTTTCAACAGCGTCAACGAAAACGTCTCAACTAAAATAATCGCTCTGAGAGAGAATTCCCTCGGTTCTAGAGGGAAACGACAAGTTTAAATTTTTCTACTGAACGTTAATAAAACTCGTTCATCAGTTTTCACAGAGAAAGCTATTTTTCATCAGGAAAAACACAATTGTTAAAAAATAAGATAAATAAGGTTGAAAGTTTCGTTCTCCTCACTGGGTTTAAGTAGAGTTTGATCGAGTGAATGTTTCGTAAGGACTTTAAGAGTCACTTTGGGATTAAAGAAGATCCTTGGAAAACGTGCAACAGCAAAGTCCATCCAGTGAAGGAAAACTCGGGTCAGGGGTTGGCAATAAAACTTGCAGCAAGGATAGGTGCAAGATGGACGGTGGGTCGCTGATTAGAAGACTCCCAGCAGTGTGTGGAGATCATAGGTGGTTCACCGCTTCACTTTTCTACCAGAAGCTATTTCTATCTCTTCTCCAGCAGTGCAGTCCTTTTCGTATCACTTTTACTATGACTGTTTTTCCTTCTCTTATTTTTCCTCCTGGCTCTTTCCCCCAACTCCAATACCACATAAGGATCGATTCTCTCGCATTACTCGCTTGGATGCACGTGTTCCTAATCCATAACACCGCTTTAATTCCTTTGGCCATTTTATCCCCTACTCTCCTCCTCCATCTCTCTGTACATTCTTTGGCGGTGGTGTGAGAGCGATTCTAATGCTACTGCCAAAGATCCACACCATCGTTTAGTGGGGACTCCAAGAGGTTAACGTAAAAAATTACAGCACTTGAAACACTTTACAACGTGAACTGAAATTACCTTATTTCAAATGGCCATTTTATAGTTATCTTTTTTGGGTAAAAAAAGATAATTACTTTCGAAGATAAGTACGTGAAGAATGAGAGCTTTATGGGGCTGAAAAATTAAATTCCACCAGAGAGAGTCTAGGATAACAAATGTACTATTATAGAATTCATATGACATTATTAAAATTTAATCTCAACTTTGGAGATAGTAATCAGAATAAAAATGCCGAGATATAATCATGCCGTTGATTGATACTTCCGACATTGCTTTTATCGTTTCATCTCACGCCAAATTCTTATCCACTATTGTTGAAAACACCGGATTACGTACGCTCGTCAAGGCACCAGAGATAATTTACTTGCAATTCAAACCACGTGCGGTATCCGCGCGTCTCCTTTGATGTCGCCAATCCGCCATGGTATCTCGATCACGTACGCAATAACCCATCAATTATTTTATTAGCAACGTGGTTCAACCTTTGCAAGATGTAGTGCATCTATACACGTATAAATTCGGCTTGTCCCTATTAGTTATCATAAATTTATCGTGTGATAGAGGAGACGAGGAGAAAAAAACAAAAAAAAAAGGTATCTAATCTGGATTCTTGGAGGAGAAAAATCCTCTCAAAGATCCATGAATTTCAAATTTTTCTGAATATCTTTGCTTGAAGTAGGCCAATAAAATCCGCAAGTGAAAAAAAGGGAAATCCTCCATTCTTCTCTAGCGCGGAAATTCTTTAATTTCAAAATTTGCAAATGAAAACACTCTGTCTTTTTTTTTTCGTACCTCTTTCGTTAAAAAAAGAGGAAAAAAGAATTAACTACATTCGGTACAATCAAATTTATAAAGTGTTTGTACTGAAAATTCCCCGAGATTCATGAATATAGAATATTATTCATATCGTTTTGAATATCACAAGTATAATCCAAGATAACCAGATTTAATAATGCAAAACTAGTTGATATATCGTTGGCATGCAATTTTTAGCTTTGTCTCTACAGTGCCTCACTCCGTGAATACTCTTCCTTCCTCTTTTTTACTTATTTCTTTATTTTATCCCTCGTTTTTTTTTTTTTTTCTCTTTTTTTTTGCAAACCACGATATTACGAAGCCCGGGCGCGCTTATCTCAAGTGCCGTTGGTCACGAAGGCTCCAGTGTTATTTTTTTCTCTTTTTCTCCCTCTTTATTTCTTCCTTTTTTCCAACAATGGGGAAAAAATGAAGACAGAAAACTTGATTTATTCGTAGAGTTATAATTTTCCGCATTCATCGCTTGGTAAAATTTTCACTCTTTTTCTCAATGAAGATTTCTTGCCTCAAAACGTTTTACATTTTATCCCATTGGAAACTTTGTTTAGTAAAATCAAGAAGAGAATTTCAAATAATTTCACACCCATTAATATATATATTAATATATATATTTTTTTCTCTTTGTTTCACTAGACAAAAGTGAAATGAATTTCCAACTGAGCAACTTTCACGTCTGTTTTTGATTTTCCTATGGTCTAAAACTTTACGAATGAATCTTAAACTAGTACGTGAATTGTTCCAACAGTGGGTTTTGAAATTGGAGGAATGGTTCAGCCATCTGGAAATCACCAGGCTTTTCTCATTTTCTCTCTTCTCCAATTCATTCACTATATTTTCATTCACACGGAATTAATGCGCCACAGATACTACGACACTCATAAATACACACGTGAATCCAATGAATTACGTAATTGCTTTCTTCATATAATCCATCCATGTAATTGAGGATTTTTAAAAACGCATGATGTACATAAAGTATCTGACACTCTACTTTATCACCATCAATGCAATATAACTCCCGAAAAGTTATACACAGATATATCGTTGAGCCTGGGAGTTATATGGAGTGAAGTAACACGAATAGAGGATCGTTCGCACGTCGTTTCAACGTAAATTTATGTATTGCCTACGAGTGTATGGATGAAATTGGAGGAAAGCTTGAGGAGAGAGGGAGAGAGAGGCAGTCACAGCAGCACTATGTTCAGTAGTCAAAATGTATTTGCAAATCCAACAGGAGCCTTTGGAATAGTTCGTAAATCTAAGTCACTCGTTGGCAGTCTAATAGTCTCTAGCAACACTATCCAATATGGCTGACTCACCTTGTTCTCATCCTCTCTGACATACCTCCTGACCTTTCGTTCAAGGTTTACAGACGAAAGGGGAGATAGCAAAGAAGCACTTTATCATGGGGCGCTTTCGTGAGCCAAAACCATGGCAAATCCTCACTCTATACACACCACACACGCCATATCCGTCTTCAGTTAGGCCCCATTATCATCAATTTTTATTATTTCAAAGTAGCCAGACCATATGAATTGCCATTATTTTTCAGCTTTTTAGGGTCTTTAGGAGCAGGAAATTAAACATTTTTCTTTCATAGAGGGGTGAATATTGTTAACACGAGAGATCGGAAATAATTTCCTTGCGTTTTATTAGGGAGAGAGGCTCTTTTGAGTTATTTCAAGTGGAGAATCCTCATATTTTATTCAAATTTAATTAGGAGAAGATGGACACTGCGGTTAAAACTTGCCTCTCTCAATTCTAATTGGAAATTTATCCTTTACATAATGAAAATACGATAGGTTTTTTTTTTCTGATGCAGTTTGCAGGAAATTGAAAATTCTATCACGTAATGAGTACACTGGTACGTTTTCATTTGCATCAGTCAATATTTATGCTAAAGCACTGGTTCACCACTGGAAAACGGACTCTCATAGCTACGTTATAAGGTTCTCCCGAGTTTTCATGCAACTATTCCACAGAAACTGAGTGAAATGATGAAGAGGAGTGGACGAGGAGATTGTGGCTTGCAGTGAGAGCTTTCAACAGAAACAGATTGACAGAAGAACAAAGTTTATTCATCAAACTATCTTCATTCGTTAGTGATTCTTCATGCTATCCTTTTTTTCCTACTCTTGAATTTCAAAATATTCCCATTTTCAATCTCTACACAGTTATTTTCACTCTCCTGATTCACCCAAAAAAATAGTTTACATTGATTGAAAAATTGTTTCTTTTTCATTTGTTTTGTCTGTGTTGAAGTCTATTTCGAATACTTCTCAATTACAAAGTTTCAATGAACAAGGGTGAATCATTTTTCCATGGCCCAAGGCCTCTTTTCAATGCTCCCCTGAAATATTTTCATTTGCTCCCTCCATACTTTCCCTTCCAAAACTATTTGACGGCGTGTTTGTAATTCATTACTTGGATGAATAAACCCAACCAACCGAGTTCATTCATTGTTCAATGCTTTTCCAATGTTATTATCATTTTTTTTCTTCAATTATTTCATAATGAAGGAATAAATTATTGTTGATTATTCATTTTTATTATTTTTAAGAATTAAAGATGAAAAGCGTGAAAGAATAGAAAGAAGAAGAGGAGGAAAAATCTTTATGCACCGTTTCATTTGCCAATGTCTATAAAGTTTTCTCTCGACATTCAAGTAATTAAAGTCCAGACACTCGTTGTTCCTCTCCTTCTGTGGAATTTTGCATCAAACTTGCATCATTCATTTCAACTATTTAATGAAGACTTTTTTCTTCACCTCTACATATTCATTAAAAAAAAAACAACAACAATTTCAGATATGACATAATTGACCGCATTTTTCGAATGAAATAACAAGAAAAAATAAAAAGGCAGAATATCGTGAAAAATTCAACCGAGTTAATTAAATGAAGATAGCATTTTGCTTTTGTGCGAATCCTCTAACTATACAAGTGGCGCTTACGCAACATTTGTGAGCCTCTATTGTACACAATGGGCAAAGTCCTTTTGCCTCTTTTCTCTACCCCTGACTGAATATTAATTTTCGAGATTGCAGTTGAACGTTCCACTTCACTGCAACGGTTATTATTAGAGACAAAACAGCTCTTGTATACAGTGCATATAGACAACTACTGAAAAACAAGCACTGTTGCGAAAACTGATCGTGTTACGTAGAAATTTCAAGCTGTGCTATTATTCACTTGACAAGATAACTGTCAGGTCATTCTTTATAAATAAAAAAAGGAAGCATGATATTTTCCTTTGATAAAGGAATTAATTATTGAAACACCCCTGACGACAATTAGCTTCATAGATAAATGAAGATTTCAGTGGCATTGTTGACACACTATATAATGTACTGTATCATACGCACACAGTATTGCATTATACATAGTGGAAATCTAGGTACTATATTGGCGTTATAGGGGGTAACTGCAGAGACAGAGTGGGGGTCGTTGGAAATGTAAATAGGTCTGTGGGCTAAGTGCGACCGTTCCGTATTCATGGCTTAATACCGAGTTTCGGGGCCATTTAAGCCTGGCTTTAGCACTATCCAGCGCAAAACCCAACGCCACGTGGTCAAAAGATCATTGGCCGTGAATAATAATGATTCTTCAGGCTTTTTTCTCCCAGTTCCTTTAAATAATTACTCTTGCATCAGAAATTTTGGCCATAGTTTCCGGAATACTCGAGGACACATTCAATCACGCACACACTCCCAAGAACCACCAAACTGCCAAGCCTAGCTCCTCCAACGATCAAGGAGTTTCCTATGGATAGTATCGCTACGCTCAGACTACTCTCTAAGTGATGACCTGGGCAGAACCAAAGTGAAGAGAAAGCAAGATAGAGAATTGCTTAAACTCAACAGTAACAACAGAGAGAGAGAACAACGGTATGGGTTATGACTTTGGTTTGGCCCCCGGAGTTTCACCGGATATCACGTCATGCAACCCAGAACACCGCGGTCTCGTGGTCACGGTATAAACGTCTCACCCTGCCACCCCCATTTCACCTATCCTCTGCATCAATAACCAGGATTCAATGTAACATGGATGAGGAATTTACTGATTATCAGCCATTCCTCATCATTTCCATAACATAAAAGCAAAGACTCGAACAGTGCATGTGTTGACGCCTCGCTGGTGGGTTTTCCCGTGGGAATACTCGTTGCCCAGGGATTTTCAGGGTATTTCGAATTTATGGATGGCATGAAAGTGACTTAATTCCAACTGAATAATCACATTTTAATAAATTTATGAATTAACCAAATTTTAGTCGTACTGTTTTATTGCTGAAGAAAATCGCGGCGATTCGATTCAACTGGAATTCAATAATTAATTTTACTGAAACTAGTTTATTTCTTTCTCTGCACATTTTAAAAATTCATCATCATCAGGTATTAAAGCAATTGGAATGTCTCGCCGTCGGGAGACCTCAAGAAATTGATCTCAATTAATGATTCTCAGGTATCTCGTTATCTCAGATTACGAATCAAATGAATTATAGTAAGTCGTATTTTCGAGGGAGCAAGAGAATGAGAAAATCCTCAAGAGACTAAGAGTAGTATGGGGAAAAAGGCTTCTGACTTTAAAGCGGTTTTTCGGGGGAAAGTTAATCGGTGCCAAAGGGATACAGAGTGGCACTCTTTTAAAAGAGCTTTCTTCCTCTCCTCTTTTTTTATTCAGACTAAGGGGAATGGAAATTTCGGGGTGAAAATCGTATGAATGATTTTTCTCTCCTCACGAGAATAGAATTATTTAAAATAGAAATCTGGTGTTTTTCAAAAAAAAATTCTACAATAGTTTGAATGAAGCGCCTCTCCAAGCACACCAGCGAGAAGGTTAAAAGCGAAAGCAATTCGCGTGCTCAAGTAGTCTTTAAGAGGAAAATAAAAGGGGAGGTTGGAGGTTGAGTGAAGGTATAAAAAAAAAAAAATAAGAAAGGAGCTGCCTGAGAAGATAGGAAAGTGGCTGGCTCCTGAGGTGGTGAAATCTTAATGGTTGCACTCAAACTCTCTGTTTAAAATCCGTCTCTGCGTCTCCAGGATTTTACGTACTATATCTCCATCAATCATATCAACTGCAAGCTAAACTCTAGCATTGAGATTCACCATGGTAAACCTTTGGAATTTGAAAAATTTCATAAAAATCAGTTATCTGGAAAAATAAATAATACTCTGGTACTCCAGTATGTCGGAGGATAAAACGTGGAAGAGATCAGATATAGAGTTGCCGAGAAAGAGGAGAGGTTTTTGTTGTTGTGTGGATGGAATATAACCTCAGGAGTCTCGGGTTTTCTCTCTGTGATGCGCCAAAAAGCGTAGGAAAACTGAGAAAAGAAGATGAGGTAGAGGTGGGTACTTATCAGTCCTGGGGGGGTTGGTTCAATAAACCGACTGGCGCGTTGAATCCTGAGGCATGCCGGATGATAGCAGAAGAAGAAAGCTCAGAGGTAAAGAGAAAAAGAGAAATCCGAGTGGTTCAGCCAAGACGGAGGCGCTATCATACAGGATTCAAAACCCACTCTCAACTGATCTCTGTGCCTTACCGAGAAAGCCTTCTTCACCCTCACAAACCTGTCCCTTCACTCTATGCACCCTTTTCTCCGTATCTCTTTGCTACTGAAATTTATGGTTTTTAGGGATAGACTGTTCAACAGTGATTCGAGCAATTGGAAGAAATTTTACCCTTACGAGGCTATAGATAATTCATCGGTAAACTTCATATATGAATGCATTTTGTCGTCTTTTCATCATCCTTTCAATCTCATTCCACTAAAGTATGCATTCTGATACCGAAACTCGGCAGCGCTTCGACATAATAGCCCTAGCTCAAGGCGATATTCTTTCTTTCTCATCAATGTCCGTAATTTATCGAGACATTATTCATCCCCCTACCAGCCGCTCCTTTTGCTGAGGAAAAACCCTCCGGTAAATTTTTATACCACCGAGGGATGAAGAGAGAAAATGAGGAAAAAGTAAGTAGAGTAGAGAAAACTTGACCAAGGTTCACTGCTGCTAATAGCACGGCTACCGAGTTACAAAGGTGGGATGCCACTTTTTTTTTATGGTCTATCATTAAAATTTTATCCTCTTCCAAAGAGAAATGCAGTGAAGAACTGAGGGGGTAGAGTTATTTTAGATTACTGGCAGCCGTTGGCTCCTCACGAGCAGTAGCTCTGAGATGGCTTTATTCTGTTCATAGCTTTTCTTCTTCCGGCAATTGCTAGGATCATGAGCTCTATATCAATTTCATATTTTTTATATTATATCTCTCTTCCCATGAAGAGGAAGCTAGGATTTATAGTTGTGCTGTTCTTCCTCGCGGAATCGAAAATATGCTAATTGAGGACACAAAGAATTGTGTATGCAAATGATAGGTTCAGTTTGAAAGGGGAAATTTGGAAAATTTAACAGGAAAAGAAAAGGGAAAAAAGGAGCGAGGTAAAATGCTATTAGCGTATATACGTGTGCCGTGTTTACGGAGATTGTATCCAGAACCCCCTGGGCCCTCATTCGGGTTGTTTGTGATCCGAGATTGAATCGTTGTGGAAAGTACGCGGTATCACCATCCAATGGCTGGCATATACAAGGGCGCAAAAGGTTCTATACTATAGAGAGAGAGAGAGGGAAGATATGAGAGTGAAAACACGCGTATTCCACTGTGAGCGATAAATCTAGTCGAAAGAGGATTAAAAAGGATACGATTACATCCGCTGGTGTAATTTATATATCCAATTTTTTTTTTCTGTGTTCACCATCACGTTCTGTCCTTCCGCTTCTCAGATTTTCGAGGGTAAAATAGTATTATTGTTTAAATCTTTGGAAATTTCATGAATCTTTGTTTGGAGGCATGAAAAATCCCAATAGCATTAGTTTAAAAGAGTTTTCCCGCAGAGGATTCAACGAAAAATGCCAGTTGACATGAGATTTTGCCTCTTGAAAATGATATCCGTGAGGTAGAAATGCCAGTGACCATTCATGGGGAAAAAAAGCAGAGCGTTGGGCGTCGCCGATGTTGCAAAAAACTTTTTTACAGTGAAATGAAGGCTATCTCACTTTCATCCTTCTCACGAGGCTATCCTCAAGGAATCATGCAACTTTCTGACGTTTCAGCTTCCATTAAACTTTCATCTCACGACAGTTAAGTGAATAATACGAAAAAAATAAGAATTTCATTAACATCCTTTTGAGTCCTCTGTATCCGAACCGCTGCATCAATTCTTCATTACTTTTTTTTCCCCCCCTGTCTCTCAGCCTGTATCCACTTTTCTCTCTAAAGCGGATAAAAAAGTCAAAGAAAAAAGAATATGATCGCTACTCGCGACCAACGACGATAAAAAGGGCGATGCATTGATGCGGAAAACTAGAGTCACCGCATTATCAAAGGCACGACCTAAACTTCCACCTCTGAAATTCCTTTTTCACGTCGTAAATGTTTTTACAAAATGCAATGTTCATTTATTCTCTATTCGTTCCCTGAATTTCTTATTCTTCCTCAATTTATTGAAAACTATCTCAATAAAATTGCCTTCCCCTCTTCCTTTCACAATTCACAGGGGTTAAAGAAAAAAAAAAAACTAATTAAAATCACTTTGAAAGAAATAGATTTAGAAAGTCGATAAATCTGAATGTCTAAGGAATTAACTCAGGATGTTAATGCCTCCATAAAAACCCCATCGGTTTACATATCCGGTGGCTCTGCCCCCTTCAATAAAATCCAATCCCATTCGATTACTTGGTTCAATAATCAGAATCACATTGAACGTAGTTTCCCTAATTCGATAGCATTTCACATACAGAATGACTGTATTACGTTAGTCTACAGACAAGTGTGGGTGGGGAAAGGCTTCTTACTCCTTGTTAAATCAAAGTACCCATTTCACAAAGTCCAATTCCTACCACCAACTCTAACCTTTCTATACACATGGAGACTATCTGATTCTGTTTGTTCCATCCCAGTTTCCCCCTTTACCAAGTTTCAGTTGTAGAATCACCAAGTGGTGTGATCCACATGAGTGTGCATGTGGGAGAAGCATCAGCTTAACCAACGAGCTCGTTACAGTATCAACTGAAACACGAAACGATTACCACCTACACCGGTCGACATTTCGTCCTAGAGACCCATTGACCAATTTACTGCGATATCATTTACACTTCATTTCAAATCAGATTGCAATTTTTATTGGATTCTCTCAATGGCCACTGCTTCTACGATTGCTTGCTTGCACCATGCTTCAAAATGGAGGGAAAAATAAAATTGGAATTCTACAAATTACGATGAAGAAATGTCCTCCGAATGAAATGTCAAATTCAATAAATTCCCAACATCTGGTAGTTGTGAGGGAAGAATCAAATTACACACCAACTTGGAAGAAAAATACCAGACTCTAGTCCTCAAATTAGTAAATTAACGTACCGGATACGACGAATCCTGCACACGTGTATGTCAAAGACGTGTCAAATAATGTGTATAAAAAGAATGTTCCCTCCTCATCATCATCATCATCTCAAGTTAGTTATAAACACGCGACCAAAGGCAGCTGACACTCATTATCGAATGTGTCTAGCTGGGGATTCGTTATTTCTTTTTTATCTACTGGGGATTGAGGGCGTAGCACGCACACAAGTGTACTCAAACACAAAATATTTTGGAGTCCCTTTCATTGACACTCTTACCCTCGAAGATATTCTGAAGAGGGTGTGGGTGCGGGATTTCTTATTTATTTTCTCTCACGTCGTTGACACACCTCGGAAACTTTTAGATTTTCTCATTTTTTCCTCCCACGACAAGGAGGCCCTGTCTTCGAGTGCAAATGAGATTGATGGATTGAACTTGTGAAGACACTCCCCTGATTTCCGATTCGTATTCGTTTTAAATTTCCTCGGCACCATGTCATCTGAATGTAAAGATATTAGCGGCAAATACAAGATAACAATGAAGCTAGTTGAATCACACAACTGATTGGTTTATTAACTCCCGCCATCTTCTACACGTCCCGACAGTGGAATTCTCCCGACTAGCAGTTGGAGCCGATACACGTCCGACACCTGGTGACATACGTAAACCAAACGTAACGTAGATCGTACGTGGTTGCTAACACGTTATCTGGGTTTGAGTCACTATATGCCACATATAACCTACGGAAATTCACGTAGAGATATCCATTAATTTAGTGTCAGAACAGGCGCACGAGTGCAACTCCCGGAAATGCATTATTCAAAACATTTATCTGTTAGTATGATGGAATGGGAGGCAGAGAGGGAATAACTGTACTATGTGCATCGTCCAGTTCAAATTGATTAATATCCACGTGCAATTGTAATGTCCTTGATAACAATTTTCCTTTTTTACTTGTACTCATTTTTTATTCACCTGTTTTATTGTTTGGTTGAAATTTATGAAAGGTAATTGTTTCATCAGCATAAATTCTCTCAAAATAATTCTCTGCAGCATATTACACGAATAAATTTGCCATTTTTAACTTGAATATTCTAAGGAGATATTACGAAATTTTGATTATTAATTCAAATTAATCTATCTCATAAATTCAAAAACAATTCTCCGCATAATCAATTTTCATGCAATTAATGTATAATAGAAATTGTGGTGTATATATGTGGTTTAGTGCACTATCATTGGTATTTCAGTGATGCTAACGTCGATTGCATTCCAACTCTCTCTCTCTCTCCTACCCCACGTCATTTTCTCCTAAACACAACTACCAGTAATCACGTAGATTCCAAGTGTATCAGTGAGCACGTACTCTACGCTTGTTATTATGAACAATAGTAATCACTAGACAAGGGAGAGAGCTTCACCAAGATAGCGTCCGTAATAAGCTCCACCTGGGCTTGTATTACTGTCTCTCTTGCACCTCCTATCCTCCCACTCCAAGCTTTTCCTGTACTTACGTACATTCTCACCCAAGGGGGATTGGTAGCAAGTTTTCCATAAACGCCAATTTCCGCTTGATTAAATTCACATTAAAATCTTAATGATGAAAGATTACCCCTCCGACATATCAGAATTATGAAATTTCCATTAAATCATTTAGCCATACTATTGTTATTATCAGTTTGTTGAGGCAAATGAGTTTATGGAGGAAAAATTAGTACACGTGACTTATCTCTGTCTCTACCTGCTTCAACAACGATATCATTGCTTTATTATCTCTCTGTGCTTCCTCAGGGCCTAGAAGCCATAATAATTCAAGTGCCCCGGAGATTTTCAACAAGGCTTACTTCACTATATCCTTCAGGCTTCAATTTCACCAAAATTGGCACTTACGGTGAAGTTATATAAACATTAGTTACAGACTAACAAATTCCTAGACTAGATGGATACTTTTGAGGGAAAAAATACGAAATAACATGAAATGATAAATTCACGTATTGAATGGATAAATTATGGTTAATTTTCAATTAAAATTCAGCAATATGAAGGGAATATCGCCACCTCGTAACCCAAATCTTGGAATTAATTGTTTCGATAATCATCAGAATTTGAAATGGCAAACAATCAATTTTGTATTCCATTACATTCAATCGTGTTTCGTGGATATACCATTTCGGCTTGTCTATCTCTCATTATCATTCAAATCGTATTCAGTCAGGCCCGTCTGCTGCTATTTCTATTTGTAATTAACAATCATTGCTGAATGAGCATACGTCACTTTGTCAATAGGGAATTGAAAATTTTCATTCTTCCATCTCCCAATTGATTGATTCTGAAGAATAATGACATCTTCAATTAAAAGGACATAATTTTAATTGCCCTAATCTCATGGCTGTTTCGACTAATGTACCATTCACAATGAAATCCATTACATTTACAATCGGAGGAGAGAGAGGGAGATAGAATGGCCATAAGCTTAAAAATCAATTGATTCCCGAGCGTATTTTAGATATACAAGCAAAATCAAATCCTCCTCGCCCTCCTCTCTTCGACAGCTCGCCCCTCAAGGCTTTTATCAGCCTCCATTTATCTAAACGGTTTTGTTTGCATCGCGTTTCAGATAATTGCCGTTCGTAACTTCCTATAGATATGCCTCCCTCTATAAAGTTATATCCGAGTAAATTAGTACAGGAAAAAAGGTTTTTTCAAACATGCTGAGAGTGGTATTCTCAAAATTCACATGATTAATTGTTCAATCGGTTAATGGTTCATTCAGATAATGTTTTGGATAAAATTGTATTTGCATGGTCAACTCTTGGAAATTATTGAGCTGATTTCGTCGTAAATTATGAAAGGTAGGAGGGGAGGAGGAGAAAAAAAAGGAAGACTTTGAAAGATGCAGCTGCACTGGTGGCGCACATATGGCAGATATAACAAGGAGCTCAGGAGGTGAAAAAGAAAAAACGCCTCTGTAGAAAGTAACTTAGTGATCTCTCGGAAGTATCGTTTCTTCGATATATAAATGGACTTTGGGCACGAGCCATGCTGCAAACCCGAAACATTCACTCATGCCTTTAGGCTGTTCAGTGAAGTTGGATGACAGATGTTGGCGCAACTATAATCGCCTGATGCAAATTGTGAGGAATACTCTTGAATGTCTCTCGATAATTTGAAATTGAAATTTAATAAAAATGATAATAAAGACGGAATGGCTATTGATCCAACTTCAACGAATGGCTAGTCGTTGGAGAACTCGAATACAAAGGAAGCAGTGAAACAAAGTCTCAAGAAATTTTTTCATCCAGTCTTTTTTCAACTGAGACACACTTATTTTCTTTTTATTTAATTCATTCCTTTTTTTTAACAGTCAATTAACAAGACTAAGAGACGTATACATTTCTTTATCCTGAGTAACTTTCAGGAAATGTCTTTGAACGTTCACCCAGGCGTATGAAAACGATGGTAGAAAGAAGAAAATGACAAAGCGATGAGGAAATGTGTATTCGTTTGAAAAATTCACTGAGAAAATTGAAATACGTACAATAACGAGAGTTTTGTTTTGTCTTGGATATTTCATAATGGTTTTTAAATTATTCCATAATATTTTTACATTTTCTAGCAAAACTACTTGAGATAGGATGTTTTTAATGATTCCATTGGAAAGCTGAGGCGATTTTACATAAGAAACAAGTGTCAAAAAATTTTTTTTTCAATTTTCCAAAAGTCGATTTTTTTCACTCAGATTTGAAGGGGTTTACCTTGGAAAAATTCGAAAAAATCACTTTTTTGGCAATATCTCTGGTTCTATTGGTCGTAGCTCAAAAATTCCGATTCGAGGTGAAAGGTGAGCTCATTTGCCATGAATCTATGTGGTTTTTAAATTAAAAATATGATTTTTTAAGGTACTTATGGTGCAAAAACTGATTTTCAAAAAACGCCCCAAAAGTACTTGAAGAAATTGTTTTGAAAATTTTAAAACCACATAAATTCATGGCAAATGAGCTCACCTTTCACCTCGAATCGGAATTTTTACGATACGACCAATAGAACGAGAGATATTGCCAAAAAAGTGATTTTTTCAAATTTTTCCAAGGTAAACCCCTTCAAATCTGGGTGAAAAAAATCGAATTTTTACAAAATTGAAAAAACAATATTTTTACACTCAATTTCTATGTAAAATCGCCTCAGCTTTCCAATGGAACCATCAGAAAAGAGCTATCTCGAAGCGTTTTAATTGGAACGTCCATTTTACCCCATATTTTTCCACCATTAAACGAGAGATATTCGGAAATGTTTGAAATAGCATTCTTCTGGTTTGCCCAGATAAAGGGGCGTACTATGGAAAAAAGAAAATGAGAAATAAAAAATCTACAGGACAACAGGGACTTGAAATGGACACCGGAATGAACTCGTTTCGTGGTAACGCTTGTGAACTCGTTTGGTCTCGTATTCCCTTGGTGGAAATTTTCAGCTATATAATGCCAGCGCATGTCTCTATTTCCATAGTTTTCTTTTTTTCTATGCAGCACCCACAATGGGCGTTATCGAAAACCATCAACGAGTTAATTGAAATATTTTTTATCCCAATGATGGTCAGTTCTTTTACATTATTAAGAAAAAAAAATATTCCCATGTTATTCTATCTCTCAAGTATTTGTATTCTCAATAGAAGTGCAGTGTTTTTTTTCACCCCATTATCGATCTATTTGAATTGAAGAATCCATTAATAGCGGAAGTTATTAGAATTCTTTCTTTTTCTCCCTATTTTGCTCAAAAGAGGATTTATATTATTGACCCACTTGCAGACCTTTGCTTGGGTCTCCTCGATTTTCTGACCTACCACTACAATCTTCGAAAAAACGTACCGCTATTCAACTAACGGGCATCCTTCGAATTTCATTCCGGTAATGATTAAATTCTTCAACGGATAACTGCATTCTGAGAAAAGAGAGGAAGGAATCAGGTTTATCTCGATGAAAAGAAGGGAGTGAGCTCCAATGGTATTAGATATACGACGTTCAAGTAGTTCACGAGGACTTGGGAGGTTTCACAGAACGCCAATGAGATTCGCAGCATAAATAAATAAATAATTATTGAGTGAATGAGAGTATGATAATGATATTCTCATATAAATTCTACCATAAATAACTTTGAAAACAATGCCACTTGATTTTTTAAATACAAATAATTTTGAATAGTTGAATTGCAGCGATTGTGCTGTTATTATTCGTACTGGAATTGGGATTATTAATCGAAATTTTCGACCCCTCATCGGCCAAAGTGAACATAGCCTGGCAGCAGCAGGCGCATATATACTGTAACACACGCCAGTGAACGATGCATTCGCGCTCGATTGCCCGTGACTCGATTACTCGCTCGGCAAATCGTTTTCTACCAACCCACTCTTCATTTCCCTTTCAATTCTAAACCATTACACTTTCTTCATCTCTCCACGTCTCGTGTTGAAATAATTCATTGAATTAACCATTCCTATTGCTCAGAATTCTATCATAATCAAGAGGATATTTTCAATTAATCTCGTGAAACAGTTAAACTAAAAAGCCCATAAAAATTGTAACAACACTTATCTCTCTGCCGAGAGGACAATAACTTTGCGGAAAACAGTGGAGAATACCACAGTTGAAACAGGCGAGATAGAACTCGATTCCAATCCAACGTGGCTTCTCCCTCCATTCACCGTAATTGGCTGGATAACATCTTATGGCACAATCCCGGCTTTCGCCTTAGCCTCCCATTCACGATTCCATCTCGTTCTCTCTCTCTCTCCTACCAACAGTGCTTTTAGGATCCCCTTAGTCCTTATTCCCAGTGATATAACTACCCTCAACACACCAAGGAGCAACATCCCAAGGAAAACCTCGTCTCCTATCCAGATGAAGGAGATGCTCTTCTACCAACTAACTGTAACCTTTCATAGCTTCTAATCTACGCTGCTCAGTTATTATCATTGGACATTTTCTGTACATCATCATTTTCATTTCGCATTATGACGTGTAATCTCACATCAACAATCAAAACTAAGGCCATTAATTCACCTGACATTACATTAAATCCTGTGACATTTGTGAATTCTCCAAATTACCGTGAACAATGAAAACAACGAGTGCTCCTGAAAATTCAATCATCGAGAGCTTTTTTTTTTTATTTCTTCCATGTTTACCAGAGAGCAAAAATAACAATTTTTCGATGTGATATATCATGTGCAATCAGTGAGGTATGATGCTATTCATTATTCATAAAATCACGAATCATCCAGCAGTGATATTTTCATCTAAATAAAAAGAAAAACGAGAGAGAGAGAGAGATACGCAACGAAAAATTTTCATACCAAATGAGTTGAATATTTAAACTCCTTCGGTTTCATCATTTCACATGAAATAAATGAATCAGCATCGAAAAAAAAAATAAAAGAATGGTATAAATCCATTGCAGTGGAATAACAGAGCATTGCCACTATGCAGAGCCAAATCCTAGTTACAAATCGTTATAGCTGGTGGGAAAAATGCAAACAGAAGTGGGGAAATCTCGTTTTAGTTTGCGTTAGTAACAATACGAATGTATACACATGCTGAGTTGGATGATTGGAGCAAACGAGTCTGTGTGTATGCAAACAAACGCATAGATGGCGCCGACCGATGGGCCTAGAGTACATGCAGAGAGGATGAGGTATCGCTTGGGCATTCATGTTTATGCATTAGGGAGTGACTACCTCTGACTTATGCATTGTGCTATGGGTGCGGAAGGAGTGTTGCATCCAAAATCCCGAGACAGGGACTATTCAAGCCCCGACAACACAAGACGAGCGGAGGAATTGGTTTCACTTGCTACAACATTGGCATCAACGTCCAATAAAAACAATACATCCTCCATCAACTATTGAATATTAAAGGCACGAATTTACGAGGTGAACTGAGAAAAGTTAGCCAAGAAATAGCTATCTCTCTTTCAACTGCATTTTGTTGTGTGTCTTTCTAGATACTCTTTAAAGATTCACATGGCTTCGAACGCGATTTTCACGATAGTGCAGAGTGTGTTTGGTTGCATTTCAATCCAGTATACTCCATGTTGAATTGGATACATATCCAAAAAGGCTATGGATACTGTACTCTAGGTTCAATGCTGAAAATCTATCGGTGTTGTGTTGCATTGGACCATCTACTCTATACATATATATATATATATATATATATAGGGACAGTTGAAAAGATAGAAGGATTGAAGGTGTGCAAGTGCATGCGAATAGTTGGCAAATCCCAGGAGGTGCACACATCTTATCCGGGTCAAACAAGTTTTCCTACTGGTTGAGCCTTTCTGGACCATGAGGACTACACACTACTCACTTTGTTCCTCCATCTTCCAAAGAGATGGAGGTAGTCAAAAAAAAAACGTCCAAGATAAATCAAAAGTTACACGGACATTTCCTGTTGGCACGTTTCAGTAACAAATGGAGAAAGGCTCCCTGGATGACGTTAAAAATAAAAGAATGCAGTTGGGTAAAGATACAAGTTTGATTGTCTTGATCGATTTATCAAGTCAATTAAAGAGAAAAGGAATTTCTCGAGTGAAAATTGTCTATTGTACAGAGATGAAATATAAAAATATTATATGGACCGTATTTTTTGAGTAATGGTGATATAAAGATGACGTCGTTGGCGTTATCAAAATGCTTGAGAATAAAATTTGAATAAAAATTCTTTCACAGAAGACAGTTGTATGTAGTATGTAGTTCAGTAAGACAGAGAGAATGGTTATAACGCATATAGCCAGAATGTATATTTGAAGAAGTTGAAGGGACAAAGAATAAGCTTAAGATGTAAAATGAAAGTGGCGTTATATGTGAGAGGAGTGAGAGGAGGGAAAAAGGGGTAAAGAGATAGAAAGAGGTATCTCTGTATGGGGTCTCCAGGTTGGTGAACACACTGGGGGTAATACAGCAAAGTGGCCCGGCTCTGTCGTATACTGAAAATGTTCGTGCTACTTGCACAAAAGTAGTGGGGATAAAGAGAAAAAGTGAGAGAGAGGAGGGAAGTAGTATGGAAAAACGGGTGTATCCATCGTAGCGCACTTTTCTCCAAGAGTTCCGTTACTTTCCACGTATTTCTTCCTCGTCTCTGTAAATCCAGCTTGGTTTTTTATTTTTTATTTTCCTCAAAAAGTACAGAAAACTATTCTTCCTTCCACAGTACTGTCCTCTTTTGCCTACAATACCAAGCTCGCTAGTCAGTTGCCTCCTAATATTTTAGCAATTCAGAGAAAGAGAAAGAGAAAGGGGGAGGCGAGCAGCGCCTCCAGGCTAAGAATTGGATGAAACGACCCTGAGGATGCAGAAAGGGGAGTTGAGTACAACAATTTCTAAAGCTACTCTAGTCTAACCCTCCCCTTGTACTCCTCTCACTACCCTTTTGTTCACCACTTGTGCACTCTATGAAATGTCGTCACAGTGTGTACTCAACTCCCGTGGGAAGTACACTGAGATACACGATACGCTCATACTGATTATATTCACCAAAATATGGATACTACCTACAAGAGGTCCTTCAGAAAAGGTTTATTAATAATTCAAAAATATTCTTCTCTTTCTGGGGCAAGATGTAACGCTTCATACATAAATTACGCCATCTCCTGAGGGATACTGCCTCGGTAATCCATAAATATCTTTCATGAAACAACAATTAAGTGCTATTCCTTGAATATCAAAATAACTGTTGCGTGGAGAAATATTCCGGTGAAAAAGGAAAAATACTCCTCCCATATGCAGAAAAAAATGCAATATGTCTCGTCTGATTTGTCCCATGGCTCCATGTATTTTCCGCAATGTCCAGACCGGAATACAGTCCATCCGTCAGACGACACCCATTTACGCACGGCTGAATACGGATGCCAACTATAGCCCGTTTGTGTTTTCACCTATACCATTCTATTTCCCCCGCAACATCTCCAATACATGTATAATCAAGCATCCAAATGCATACGCGTAATATCCAGCATTATGTCACGTATGAAATGCGCCAGTGTTACTTGCTTTGAGGTAAAGAAGAATGTGACGGGATTTTTTTTATTATTATTTTGTAGACAGTAGAATATACATATGTACATATAAAGGAGGGTAAAATGTATATGTACATCTCGTTTGTGCGGATGATGCACTGGGGAGTCCCCTCGGTGGCCATAGCTTTTGAATGTGGAGGTAGAGAATTCTACTTGGATGCCTTATACGAAATACGCACCAACGGTAATGTAATTTTCGTACAACTCCCCTGCGTCTAACTCAAAGAGAGAGAAAGAGCAGGGGAGAAGTGAAAAAAAGAAGAGAAGATGGAGCCAGGGGATTGAGAAATAAAGAGACAAAGGGCAAAATCCTGCAATGAGGTTTATTCCTCTCTCTCTCTCTCTCCTTTTTTATCATCATTTTCATACGTTAAAATTATCATAGTGTTTTACTCTCATTTTATCACAACCAGGGACTAAAAATATTATGAAGAAATGAGAATAACAAAGAAAATTAAAATGAGGGGAGGAAATGTTGGTTAAAGCCAAACTCAACTATTTCAACAGCATTGTGTGTAAATAGAAGGCCAACAATTTGCACAAAGTAAACTCTCAAATGTGAGCCTCAACTATGAGCTTTTTTTTCGGTGTAAACATGGGAGAAAAGCATGCCCACAAAAATGCCTCAAGTCTTTTCAACTGATGAGAGGAGAACAAAAT